>VMDR010035570.1:0-10742 GCA_007922815.1 Macrotus californicus | reverse complement strand
TGGTACCCACCTGACACCATACATAGTTATTACAATATTACCAACTATATTCTCTGTGCTGTACTTACAGCCCATAACTATTTTGGAACTACCAATCTGTACTTAATCTCTTCATCTTTTTCATACAGTCCCCCAAACCCTCCCCTCATCTGGCGACAGTCAGTATGTTCTCAGTATCTATGAGTCTGTTTTTGTTTTGTTTGTTCATTTATTTTGCTCTTTAGATTCTACATAAAAGTGAAATCATGTGGTATTTGTCCTTCTCTGTCTGACTTATTTCACTTAGCATAATACCCTCTAGCACCATGTTGTAGCAAATAGTTAAGATTTCATTCTTTCTATGGCCAAGTAATATTCCATTGTATATATGAACCATGTCTTCTTTATCCAATTATCTGTTAATGGGTACTTTGCTTGCTTCCATATCATGGCTATTAAAAATAATGCTACAATGACATAGGACTGCATGTATCTTTCCAAATTAGTCTTCTGGATTTCTTAGGATATTTACCCAGGAGTGGAATTGCTGTGTCATAAGGTGACTCTATTTTAATTTTTTTTGAGGAACTTCCATAATGTTTTCCATAGTAGCTGCACTATGTTGGAATTTGCAATCCAACCAACAATACACAAGGGTTCCCTTTTCTCCACATCCTTGCTAACACTTGTTGTTTGCTGATTTTTTGAATAGCCATTCTGACAGGTGTGAGATGGCATCTCATTGTGGTTTTACTTTGCATTTCTTTGATGATTAGTGACATTGAACATCTTTTCAATTGTCTATTGGCCATCTGTATGTTCTCTTTGGAGAAATATTTATTCAGGTGCTCTGTCCATTTTTCAATTAAATTGTTTATTTGTTTGTTTTTCTGTTGAGTTGCATTATTATACACCTTTAATGAACTATCAGGAAGAGAAATTAAGAAAATAATTACACTTAAAATTCCATCAAAAAATACCTGCTTCTTGGGAATAAATTTAACCACTTGAAAAGTTATAAGATATTAAAGAAAGAAATTGAAGATGATATAAATAAGTGGGAACATACAGTGTGCTCATGGATTGGAAGAATTAATATCATTAAAATGTCCAAACTACCCAAAGAAGTCCATAGATTCAAAGCAATCCCAATCAAAATACCAATGGCATTTTTCACAGAACTAGAACAAATAATCCTAAAATTTATATGAAATCACAAAAGACTCCAGATAGCCATAGCCACCTTGAGAAAGAAGAGCAAAGTTGGTGGTATCATACTACTTGGTAGAAAATTATACTTCAAAACAGCATGGTATTAGCATAAAATCAGACTTGTAGATCAATGGAACAGAATAGAGAGCCCAGAAATAAACCCACACCTATATGGTTGATTAATATATGACAAAGGAGGCAAGAATATATAAGGGGGCAAAGAGAGTCTATTCAATAAATGGTGTTGGAAAATAGGACAGATACTTGCAAAAATAAATGGTGTTGGAAGATTGAACAGGTAATTGCAAAAATAAATGGTGTTGAAAAATGGGACAGATACCTTCAAAAAATGAAATTAGACTACCTTCTTACATCATATACAAGAGTAAACCCAAAGTGGATTGAAAACTTAAATGTTAAAACCTGAAACCATAATTCTCCTAGAAGAAAACATAGATAGCATACTCTCTGACGCTGCTGTTAGTAATACCTTTTCTGATATATCTACATGGACAAGGAAAACCAAACAAAAAAATAAACAAATGGGACTACATCAAACTAAAAAGTTATTGCACAGCAAAGTGGTGTCACTGCATTTTTTTTAAAGGTGGGCCTTGACTGATCTGGTTTTTGCTATTCAAACCACTAAGGAAAGCTTTTATCTCATTCACCCAGGTAGCAAACCAAACTTTCTAAAGGTATACCTGGATGCCTACCTTGCTATCTACTCATTTCTCTTTCTCTAGAATGATCCATTGTTTAGGACATTATATTTTTGATGAAGCCATGTAAGTCATTTCTGTGGGCTTGCTTTTTGGACACATGTCTCAAGATCTATCTTTGGGGACAGAGGAGCCTCCTTTCAGTAAAACCAGAGCCACAGGCTTCAATCCAACTTTCCAGGAAATGGAGCTGATGCTCTATCTTGCTTTCATCTGGCATTATGCATCTATTTTTCAACTTGTTAAAGAACATAGAGGACTAAGGATTTCTAAATTTCCATCAAGGAAGACTGTATAAAAAGTGTGCATATAAGTTCAAAGACAAGAACGTACTCCATATAAGAATTGGTGGGAGCAGATAGGACATCAAACCAGGGAACTATTGCAAAGGCAGAGGGCCTAGAAGAGAAATGCTTGTTACTTAACAAGAGCTGCAAGCTGTAGTCTTGGCACTGGAAACAATGGAGGATCCTAGGTCTTGGGACTTGGGATGGAAAGGATGAGCACAATTAACTACAAGCTTGAGATGCTAGATGAGAGCTCTATTTGAGAAGGCATAGCACTAAGTTCAGATCATGAGCCCTAGCAAGGGATTATTTCACCTTTGCAGGAGATATTTAGATGACAGAAAAGAAGGTGGGTCATAAGTAAAATCATAATTTTTAATTTTTTATTTTTTAATAATACGTAATTTTTAAAAAAGATTTTATTTGTTTTTAGACAGAAGGGAGGGGAGGGAGAAAGAGAGGGAAAGAAGCATCAACATGTGGTTGCCACTCATGCACCCCCTACTAGGGACCTGGCCCACAATCCAGGCATGTGCCCTGGGAATTGAACCAGTGACTCTTTGGTTCACAGGCCAGCGCTCAGTCCACTGAACCACACCAGCTGGGCCAAAATCATAAATTTAAAAAACAACAAAATAATCATAATACTGTTCCAAATTGATTCCAATTTTAAAATCCCTCTTACTCCATTAAAATAATTTAGAAAGAATTAACTTAGTGCAGTAGCTTTATTTAAGTAGTCATTACATATTCTATTAAAAAAATACCCTCTTATGTGGATCAGGGTATGTCACATACCTCAACCATGAGATGCAAAGGGACAAATGCAGTCGGACGCGGGGAATTTAATAAGGAGTGTTGGGTGAAGGGAGGGAAGAGCTGTAGATCTCACAGGGCATCTGCCACTCAGCTGGCAACAGGGGCCTCTTCAGGATGCGGTTTCACAAGAAGAGCCAGAAATCCAAGTTCTAGGAGTTTTTAAAGTATGAGATTAAACGATTTTTAATATTGGCAACTAAATCTAATTTTTAAAAAATCATATTAGTGGGAAGGTGAGTGGTTTACTAGTCAATCAGGATGTGATCATATACAAGTTGGCTTTCTCTTTCTTCCAAACAGAATTTTAACTAAGTAGCTTCCTCGGCTTTTTAATTAATGAGAATGGCTATTCCACTGAATCAAGCAATTTGAAATACGTTTATACTTTATGTTATGACTAGTTATTAAAGTCATAATTAAAAGGAAGGAGATAGGAATGGGAGAATGAGCAAAGTAAGCAGGTTTAAAGATAAAAGAAAAAAAAGAAAAAGACAAGTGAGGAGAAAGTTAAACAGCAGAGGCAACAGATGATGCTGAAAAGACACATCCTGGAAGAGAGAAACAATTCGCACAGCGGGAAAGCACGCGGAGAGAAGTTAAGAACATTTCAAATTGATATTAATTGAGACTTTCACTTTGCTGTGTACTTCATCTGTTTACTCTCTAATTAACTCAGGTTAATGAAAACGTATTGAGTGTCTTTGTATGCCCAACACTGCCCGCCGAAACAGATGCAGCAGGGAAGACAATCAGGCCCATGGACTCACAGAGGTTACATTCTGGTGGAGAAACAGAAGACAATCAGACAAAGAAATAAATATGTAATATGTCACATGGTAGTAAATGTTAGAGACAAAAACAGTAAGGCAGGGTAAGGAGAGCTCAGAGTTGGAAGATTGCTTTTTTTGTGTCTGTGACCAAGGAAGACCTCTGATAAGTTCATGTGTATTTTAGTAGAAAGCTTAAGGAGGTAAAGGAGCTTTGCATGAAGTTAACATTGTGTACTTGAAACCGCCTCCGTGAGGACAGTAAATCAGTCTGTTTTGTTCACTGCTGGCTCTTCATTGCTTAGCACACAATAATGCCCTTGGGGAGGAATAACCAAAATAGCTTCACCAGGCAGATCACCCCAAACCTAAAAGAGCTCAAGGTCCCTGGATTAGTCTGCCAGGGCTGCCATAAAAAATAGCATGGGCTGGGTGGCTTAAACAAAAAAATTATTGTTGTACAGTTCTAGGAGTTAAAAGTCCAAAATCGAGTTACTGTCAGGCTGGTTTCTGGTGATCTCTTCCAGACTTGTCGACAGCAGCGTTCTCACTGTGTCTTCACATGGCCCTTCCTCTGCGTCTGGGCGGAGACAGAGGACCCTGGTGTCTCTTCCTCTTTTTGGAGGGACACCAGTCCTAGTGGATTATGGCCCCATTTAACTTATAATGAGGTTTTACCTCTTTAAAGTTTCTATCTTCAAATGCAGTCAAAATTGGGGTTAGGGCCTTAATATATTGATTTCAGGAGAAAAAATTCGGTCCTTAATAGCCATCATATCCTGGGAGACTGATTAGGGTTGTTTAATCACCAGTGATACTGACAATGACTAATTTAGACAAAGAGAAATGTGCCGGCAGGATGTGAAGGACAAGCCTGCCTTTGCTTGTTCGCTACTGTTGGGCAGTGCATAACCTATGTGATCACGACCCACAGCCTTATCCCACAGCCTCAGAAAATTGAGGAAAATGTTGGAGAACCAGACTTTGGAAGGCCAAAAATTAGAGAAACTCCAGTGACTTTACAAGCTGAAACTCAGAGTCTCTTCAGGGTGCTATCCTCAGGGAGAATGAACTCCAATCATTTTCACTCTTTGTAGACTTCCACTCATTATAAACGTCTTGGCAGAGTTTGATTGCTCTCAGGTCACGCACATCTCTCTCTCTGTGAAAGAAGTCAAGAAAGGCGATAATCAGCGGTACTGAGTCCTTCTTCAGTGGGTATGGGCGGGTGCCCAAAGCTAAATCAAAGCGTTGTTACTAGAAACAGGACAGGCAAAGTTATAACAGCAAAAACTCTGCTAAAGGAGGGAATGAGCTCTGGAGCCAGTGTGTGGGGACTGGCCCCCTGCTGCGCCATGTGTCCACTGACTCCATGACTTTGGTCAGGTAATGTAACTGTTCTCTTCCTCAGGTTCCTCACCTGTAAATAATAGAACATTCTAGGCCTATCTCAAAAATGTGGATTGAATTCATCTTTCCCTCTCCCTCTCCTCTCCAAGACACATACGCACAGACAAGTATATACCAGCACTGGTGTAAGTCTCACAAGGTTTTTCTTAAGTGTGCTATTGGAAAATATGTCTTCGATAAAATCATAGCTGTGAAGATTACACTTGTGGAAAGATCAGAGATCAAAGCAAGTGATAAATACAGTGCTTAACAGGCTAGAAGGCAGTAGCCGCAGAGGGATGGCAGGTGTTAGAATCTGTTGTATAAAATTGTTTTTATTCAACATCAGGCAGAGGGAATAAATACCAAGTTAATGAAATTTTTACATGACACAAAATTGGGAGGCACTGCAAATATTGAAAAAGTTTAAGAACCAATAGCAAAGAAGCCATAAAGGAGAAAATAAAGAAAATGAAATTCAACTAAACAACAATAGAATAGCACGATGAAATGAAATTGAGAAAATATACTGCTAAGTTAGAACACATCACAGTGCATTTTTCAAAATTATTTACTAAATCATCTCCATTGCTCAGCCAAAAGCACTATGAGACATCAACTAATTTAATTAAAATATATTTAATATCAACTATGTACCAGGTACACTGTCACTTAGTGTGGTAGACCGATGAACAAGTCCGTGTCAGAGGAATTCAATCTCATCCATCTTTGTAGCCCCCGGCATTCAACATACAAGCCTGGAAAATAAAAAAAAAGGAAAGAAGCCAGCAACCTTTTTGTCAGTGATAGATGGCTAAAAAAAAGAAGAGTATTCATAGTCAAATAAATCTAAAAGGAAAATAATAACACATATTGATGGAGACCGAATATGGACCAAATACTGCTTCAGCACTTGGCCTGCACCCTCAGACAGGTGACGACACATGGCCCCAGGCCACAGACAGGAAACTACAGGTAAGCAACTCCAGGAACACTGAGATAGTAAGTGGTGGTGCTGAGATTCAAACTGGGTTTGTCTTATTTCTGCTTTTAAATCCTCATAATAAATTTTCATTTCTAACAGTAGGACACATCTCAGAGGAGCTTTGCTGAAATCTGTGAATCTCATGCATTTTTATTGAGCACATGATCATGTGGATGGTTCTCATGAAGGCATACTTGAAAAAATTATAAAAATGTTCAACAAGCCATCAGCATCAGTGATTCTTTATAGGTAACATTCTTATCAAGATTTGAGTTGGATTATATTGAACATGATCACTACTTTTTTTATCCTCAGCTAAACTCAACTTTGGGACACCGTTGTGCAATATTTATATTCACTATCTCAGTCCTTACAACAACTTAATATAGGTGGTGGTAAGGGAAAGGAAGGCTTTTTATTAGTGACCTCCTTTTCACATTTTGTGAACCGAGGTTTGGGAATGCTGACCGACTTGGAGAAGGGCTCAGGAGGGAATAATTGAGTCTTTGGTGATCCCATCCCCATCCCAGCTTCCCTGACACATTTTCCTGACCCCGTTTGTTGCAAAAGTTCAGTCGGTGCAGAGGTTTGTTTTACATTCCTGTGACTTGTTCAGATCTACTTGTAAAATGCAAAGAACTACTTCAAAGATGTTGTGAGACTTATCCTAACACATGTATATAAGAGTAAGTGCTCACTTCTGAAGTGCTCCATAAATGCTGAAAAGAAAAACAAGAATAGACTCCAGGAAAACTGACTGAAATCAATGAGCAGAATTACTTTAGAAATCAGCATCACTGAAGGAGACAAATGGCTGAACACCGAGGACAAATTAGAATTGCACGCACAGTGTAATACAGTGCCCAAACAGGCAGTGATTTTGAAGGCTGCATATAAAGAGACATTTGATCCTAGATGAGGAAAGTAATAGCCTTTTTCTACAAAGCCCTGGGGAGACTGCATCTGACGACAGCCTCTGAGGTAATACAACCCCATCAAGAGTGCAATAGACAGGCAGCAGGAGTGCTTGAGGAGAGGAAACATTGATTTTCAAATTAGGTTTAAGGACCTTAATGTGTGTAGACTGCTAGTATAATGACAAAGAGGCTCATGATTCCGAACAGAACTACCACTTCTCCAAAGACAGATAGGTGTTATTTCGTCTAATTTATATGGGCTTGTAGAAACAAATCAGCTGACTGACCACTGAGACTTAGAACTACAAGAAATTAAAGTTATCTCTTGTCCTCTAAAAATGATGTTTAACATATTCAAAGAATTAAGAAGCCTCCCTTACTTTTTAAATAAGCCTTAGTGGCAAAGTTTTTTGTTTCCTCACTCATTCAATGAGCTCTAATCGGATACTGCTACGTGCTGGGTGGGCATTGCATCAGTAGCAGGGGCTCAGGAAGAAAAGCGAGGAAGACTTTACATTCAAGAGCTCATTTTTCATTCAAAATGCAAGTTTAAACGAATGCTTTATGAAAAGGTGATATGTGTCTTAAAATTTACTTACCTATATTGTGACAAAAATAGGCACTTGGATGTGGGCAAGTTTTTAATTGGGGTGGGGAAAAAGAAATAATATTGTAAAACAAATTTCATGCTTTCTTTCACTTAACTTTATCATATAAAGGTGCCAGGTGATTGTACACCCTTCACAAACATTTTCATTGCTACAAAATATATCACGGAGTGAAAACACTCACACCCCACCGGCAGAGGGGCTGTGGAATAGGCACAGTGCCAGACTGGGTGGTGACAGACAGCAAGACAGCCCACTCTGTGTGTGTGAGTGGCTCCCAAGTGTCGATTCTACCAGGGAGGAGGGTCACACTCTTCCCGTAGCTGAGAATATGAGTGCGTCCAGATTTGAACTCTGCTCACCAAATACATGCCCTGATTCCCACAGGAAGTCAGTCAGGACTTACCTCTGTGTCATGCACTAAGGTGCTTGGACTACTTCCACAGCCTAGCTTTGGGGCAGTGGCTCACCTGCAGCAAAGCCGCAGCATGTGCTCACAGAAGTGAAGCGGGCACAGCAGCTGGGTGCCTTCTGCGGGCAGTGTCATGAGGCCCATCATTCTCTGTCCACATTTTGTGGGCACTGGTGTCATCATCCCAATACTGCATTCAGCACCTGGAGTGGTAGTGTATTCACTGCGGATAAACCCTATAGGTTGTCACGATTCTTTCAATATACACACTGAGGATAGTTAACAACCTCACATTACTAATAACATCTAGTATCTCTTTAGTATCTCATCTAGTATCTTTTTAGTAATGAGTAACACATATGGCAGGCCTTGTTCTATTTTTCACGTACTAATTTATTTCATCCTCAGAACAACTTTAAGAAGGTTACATGATTATCCCCCATTTTATAGATGAATATTTAATATTTAAGATTAATTAAGATTTCTTAGACAACCTGTGCAAGATCACTCAGCAAGCCTGTGAAGGGGCCAGTGTGGGGGTCCAGGCAGTCTAGATATGGAGCCTGCCTGTGTATATTACCCACACATTAGAACTGCAACCACTGAATTAACCAGTGAGTACTCAAGACCAGATACTCACCAGCAGAACATACGCATTTCTGGAGCCAAAGGTCCTTTTTTAGTATAACTTCATTAAACAAACTCCCTCCTTTACTGGTGCCTTGTGCTCTTAAAAAAGTAAATAAGCAGTTCCAGCTCTGAAAAGGCCACCATGGCCTAGAAGTGGAAACAATCTCTGGCCCTCACCTGTTCTCATTAATGCCCTGCCTGTTGGACCAGCTGAGAGTTAGGCATCCCAGGCATCTGAAATGAACACATTACACAGTGAAGAAAATTGAGGAGAAGAAATGGGATGCATTTAAGGAAAGTCTGATGAAGACTCAAAACAGGGTCAAGGAAACCAGGAGCAAATGTTGACACCAATGACAGTGGACTGAGATAATAAAACGAAAGCAAACTGAGATGCAAACCAGGAACCAAATAGGACATGAATCAAAACAAAAAATGGTTAAGAGCAAGAAAGAGGGCATGTGGGAACCATTGCAAAGCCACTGGAGGGAGGCTGTCACACCTTTAGGGAGCACTTTTCAAACCTGCAGCTCGTTCTTTCTCCTTTTCTCGTCAGCATAATGATAGAGAAGGACCCTAGTGTTTGCTTTCCCTCAACACTACTCTATGTGCAATACAAATTATTATTTATACTCTCATATATTAATTTTTATCAGTGACCCTACAAGGTAGACATTAACATTATCTCCAACTTAAAATGAGAAAATTGATGTCCAAAGAGATGAAATACTATTTCCAAGATGACACAGCTGATATGTGACAGAGCAACAATTCAAAACTAGATTAGATGATTGGTTCCAGAGTTATTAATTATCACATTGCATTGCCTTTCAATAGCTAGGTAGACAACATAAATTATGTTTATCCAGAGTCATTTTGTTGGTACATGTTGGTGTCTTGTGTGCATGACAAGAGGAAAATTGTCCATCTACTCACTAAAGTAGAATTAGTATGGAACATTCTACCATCCTTTACCAAAACATAGTTTTTATAATTTTGAAAATTTATTTTTGTGTTTAATAATATAAGACTTGGATTCTAAGGTCAGGTTTATTGAGGTGTAATAAAAACATAGCTTTATATAGTGATTATGGCTTCTTCTTGCCTGAACCTCTGGATACATGCATAAAACAGTCTTCACTCTGTATTAGAAGGGTCTAAAGTCACTAAGATATTAAGGAACACTACAAGGCATATGTGGTTATATGAAAAAGGATCCCTCTTGGGAGATCTTATCTAAGCACATTACTACAAAGTATCTGTCCAAAGAAACGAAAGACTTATTCCTCCTAGGTCCATTCAAGATCCTTAGAAATCAACTCCCCTGAACTGTAGCACCATTTACTGAAATGATGCAAGATACTTCCATTGTTCTCAACTTCCCTGAGAAATCTAAATCTCTTCTTCACATCAGACTCTTATACACAACCCTATAACCTTAAATAAATGACTGATCTACCAAATCAGTACAACATTTGAATGACAACCAATGTTGACTCCACAGAAAGGGTATAGGCCAAAACTATAGGGAACCTATCCATGCGTGATGCGATCTTGTGGCTCAGCTCTGCTTCTGAACACAGATAAACATGCATGGCATGCAGAGAACATCCGTGCATAGGTCTCCTGTGGGGAATCAGGCCTGCATTGCACCTAGGCTACTTTGAGACTTGCTTTTGCTAAAAAACTCCCTCACCTTGAATTGAGGAAACATGTGTGTACTGCCTAAAATCTCCTAAAATCTATGCTAAACCTCTCAAGTTTGGGTGTAACCAATTCAACCTTTTCCCTTTACAATTGCAAATGACCTTTATCTTAAAGGGATTAGCAACATTCTTTCTTTTGTTATGGCAACCACCTAAAGGAACCTGTGCACAGTGAAGGAGGACCCTCCTTGATGTAATCTACCTAGAATATCAATAAAAGCCTGTTCAGGCAAAGGGTCGGGGTCCCTCTCTCTTGATCCTTGAGAGACTGGTCACGGATCCCTTTTTCTCCACCAGATTCTTTTAGTC
>VMDR010035569.1:0-10726 GCA_007922815.1 Macrotus californicus | reverse complement strand
AAAAATTATTACTGTAGTCTTGGCCAAATGGTGAGATGAAGTTTTGAGCTTCAGAATTAAGTCTGGAAAGGCTCCCAAGAAGTAGGTGAGACACATTTTGCAATCTGAGTGTAATCTGTTGACTAAGAGCAGGGGTTCTGCAATCAGGAAGATCCAAATTCAGATACTGTCTCCATTGTGGACCAGCTGTATGACCTTAAGCAAATTAACTTGTCTGAGCATCAGTTCCCACTTTGGCAAAGTAGGGATTACGGAGTCTGCCTTCTTGAGATTTCATGATGAATAAAATAAACATAAAGCACTTTGTACCGTGTCTGACACACAGTTACTGCTTAGTAAACTGTAGCTATTATTGTAATAAAAGTGGTTATTGTTATTGTAGTAATATTCAGCAGAAAGAAAACCCAAAATCACTTTCTTGACATAGTTACTTATGTAAAAAAGTCCTTTCTTCCATTTAAAAAAATTTTTTTTAGCCTTTTATAAAATCTACCTGGGAATAATATACTTCTGATGTACCAATTAAATGGGGAAGAAACCAGAATGGACATACACCCCTGCCCCAGATGCCCAGCATTTTGGATATGATGACAAAAGAGACACTAGCTGAGATAAAAGTTAATGTAAACATAATACTTAGGATTATTAATCTCTTCCGCAGATACTGCTGGGATTTTTTTTAACCTAGTAGCTGATTTGTTTTTTTTTTTTATAGCTGATCTTTTTATTCGAAGCAGTAGAATTCTGCTGCATATGTAAATGTAAATGTGCCTAGCTTAAAAAAAGAAATCTTTATTCCCCAAGTTTCCTTGCAATCAAGCGTGGATAATATGGCCCATAAGCAAAAGTCTGCTAGGTGTGACATCTGTGAAAGCTGCTGAATTTTATAAAAGAGACACACTTACCTGGCGTGTGCCCTTTAACCTTCACTCTCCTCCCTTCTTCCTGCCTTGAACTCTAAAGCAATGCTTGTAGATGCAGAAGCCACCTTGCAACCTAAGGGCTAAAAGCCACACATCAAAGGTGATAGAGCAGGAAGATAAAAGGATCCTGGTTTCTCCTGTAGCTGTTAATCTCTTTTTATAATCCAGGAAGCTGAGGCTCAGAACTTTAAGCAGATTATCCATGGTCACTTAGCTCTCAAGCAGTGAAGCTGGGATTCGAATCTATGTTTGTATGACTCCAGAGTCATCTATTTTCTATATTACAAAGCTTCCTAAAAGGATGAGCGTATTTAAACTTTCCCACATTTACACATTGTGATGGGCAAAGGTTAGTGTGAGAGGTGAAACAAAGTGACAAGAGGGCCACAAGTCTTACTCGCATGTTAACTATTAACAACTCCAGCTTGACTAGCAAAAATGACCAGGCAGCTACCTGGCACTTCACCTTCTACTCATGCCAGTAAAAGAGGCTTCCGCAGTGATAAGCAACTTGTGCATCACCAAACATTTGCTATCTGAAGAGCATATCCAAAACATCGTGGCCTAAGGCAGAGGTCACACAAAATGGCAGATATGTTTTCACTAGCTGGCATGTTTAATAAATTGCTCGAACTGATAAATATCATGTAACAATTAAGATTTCTTGTGGCTCTTATAAAACTTTGGATTCGGCAACAGTTCTCTGGAGCTACCCCTCCAGAGTACCATCCCATTCCACACTGCTTCTCTGATGCCAAGGCAGAGCATCTATTTTCATCTATCATCAGGTTTGTTCTATTGTTCTTAAAAAAATACTTATCTCTATCAAATAGTTGATCTCCTTCTCAAACAAAAATTGATGGAGAGCTGGCTGTTTCTTATACCTGGCCCACTTAAGGCAAAATTTCTGCTACCTGCTAGTAGCTTCAGAATTTGGAAGAATGCTCAGACAGGTGCTTTCTAAATCTGTGTTGCAGATCGACATCCTGCCTAGCTCATTCACACTACCCTCATTTCACGGATGTTACTGTTGCAAGCCTTCACAACCACTGCAGTATTACCACTGGCATGGGCATGGGAGCGGTTAGATGATTCTTCTGAGATCCTATTCATAATTGCTGTTAGAATTTTGACTGCTGTTCTGGTTTACAAAGCTGTTGTCTCAGAGAACTGTTTTTCAGAGAATCACAAGAATAGGTAGAACAGGTAGGCCAATGGTCCTCTGTCTCACCTAATTGTGACCTTGCATTATCAATGCTTCTTTGCTACTTTTTTCCTTTTCATGATAAAATGAGCCAATATTTTAAAAAAGATTTTATTACTTTATTGTTGTTCAATTACAGTTGTCTGCATTTTCCCCCCACCCCAGCCAATCCCACCACCCTCCCTTGCTCCCACCCTCCCCCTTAGTTATGTCCATGTGTCCTTTATAGTGGTTCCTGAAAACCCTTCCTCCCACTGTCCCCTCCCCCCTCCCCTCTGGCTATTGTTAGATTGTTGAGCACGGTGTGCCAGGCACTATGTTAAGGGCTTTAGTGACTAATCAGCCCATGCTGCGGCAGAACTGTACCATCATACCCTTCCTTAGTAGTTTTATTTTTGGGGATTGGGGATGTTTGGACCCAGCTACGGCTATGAAGGCCTCAGAGCAGGAGCACGCAGTCAAGCTGGACTTTCAGTGAACCTTACTAATCAACATAGGGAGGAATGGGACAGTGCACTTAGTGGTACAAGACAGCACGGTATTCAGTTCGACTTTTCCCACCTCAGGGAAAGTTTCCTCAAGGTGTTGTTTCAAGACACACTTTACACCCACATGTACACCCGCGTCCACGCCTGTGCTGATTAATCAATCATCATAACAACACTCTGCAGTCCGTTGGAGGATAAATTTTTAAAAGTTGAATTATGATTCACATACAAGCACAAAATGAACATGTTTGTGATTTTCTTTAATATATCAACTAATGATGAATTGAATAAGATGTTACAATCCGTTCAAAGGAGAAGCCAAAGAGCAGACACATCCAGTTAGCCATCAGAATGCTAAAATGAACTTACTTTATAGGTGCAAAACTGATGTACAGTCAGAGGACAATAATCAATTACACACCACTAGACACAATTACATGATATTTACGTGATATTAGTTCAAGCAATTTATTAAACATCCATGCCCTAGAATCCTTGTATTACTCTCTTTTCTACAATTTATAGACAAGAGACAACTCAAAGACAGTAAAATGCAGAGATAATCTGAATGGGTAAGCTAGAGAGAATGCCCACCAAAGTTTTTTTTATTCTCATTTCAAAGTATTTCACAATTTTTCGTCAGAAGTATTTCTATCGTTTTTCCCCTTGGTACAAATGAGGAAGTTGTGCCCAAAAGAGATTAAGTAAATTTTCCAAAGTCTCATAACCAGTAAGTGGTGCAATCATATTGAACACAAATCTAACTGAATTTGGAAAAAAATAACTCTGTTTATTAAATCAGTTTCCTTCTTGGATTCATTATGGTTGAAAAATTCAATTCAAAGCAAGCAAGAATCAGAAAACATGAGCCTACTCTTTATTCCTTTCCTCTTTATAGATATTATAAGCAGGCAGCCTGAATTCAGCCCAAGAAATTTTTTTTTACGTGCACAGTGTTTAATTCTTTTTAATTTTAAAAATTAGTTATCTATTGCTGTGCAACAAAATGTCTTTAAACTCAGTGGCTTCAAGCAATACACATCTGTTCTGCTCAGTGTCTTAGGTGGGTGGTTCTGGCTCACAACACCCTGTGTTTCAGACCTGATGTTGGCTAGGGCTGTTATCATTTGAAGGCTTCACCAGAGATTAGCTCACTCCTGTAGTTGGCAAGGTGGTAACGGCTGTTGGTGGGAGATCTCAGTTACTCCCCATGTGGGTCTCTTTAAAATTTTTAAATATGTTCCTTAATTTTAGAGGAAGGGAGAGAGAGAAAAAGAGAAACATCAGTGTGAAAGAGAATCATTAATTGGTTGCCTCCCATACACGCCCCACCTGGGGAATCAAACCCCCAACCTTTTGGTACACAGGGTGATGCTCCAACTGAGCCACACTGGCCGGAGCCCAATGTGGGCCTCTTCAAAGGCTGCTTGAGTGTCCTTATTTCAGAGTGACTGGCTTCCCCCAGAGTGCCTAATTCCCGAGAAAGTGAGGCAGCCTTCCATATCCTTTATGACCTAACCTCAGAAGTAGACCACCTATCATCAATGTGGCCACATTTTATTGGTCACTCAGACCAACCCTGACACAAAACGCACTTTGTTAGATGGCTACACCAGGGCACAGATACCATGGGGACAGGGCCATCGGAGACAGTCTCTGAGACTATCATGTGAATGTTAAACATCACAAGATTTTATTTAAGAATCTAGATTTCTTACTTCTCTAGATTTCTGAAAAGTCAGACCTGGCCACCCTGGGCCTGCACCCCCACTTGACAACGGTTAGTTGGAGTTCAACAGCTACTGCTGACTTTGGAAAAAGCATGCTCTTCCAGCATTCATACTCATTCCCACTCAGCTTAGTCACGTAACCTACTTGGATCTTTCGACCCCTGTTTTGTGGTAAAAGTAATGTCCAAGATTTTCCTGTCTTTTGGCAGGTCTGGGAGGCAATTTAATAAATAACAGAGGGGTAAAATGTCAAATAAAGTAAAAAGTTTTTCTGGGAGCCCCATGTTTCCCTTGGTTGGACTGTATTATCATTTTTTCCTATTTTCCAGCTGCCACTTGCATTTTTACTCTCTTTTGCTTTATGTGACAGTTACTGTGCCCATGAGACTGTATTTGGGAGTTGCTAAGCATAACTTCTAGAGAAGTTTGGAGGTAGGAAAGGGAAGAATATTCTATGTGGTGATGTTTCATGGAGAGAAGGTACATAATCTTTTCAAGGCAGGGAATCAAGATAAATTTCCTGGGACTCTATATATACCCCGGTAGTTTCATGATGCAGGGGGCCAGGTAGATGAAGGGAAATACTCTCATGAGAAAGTGGGAAATGATGCCTTGGGCCCTGCTTTAGCTCGTTGTTGTCCCATCATTCTCTGTTATTTGTTCCTGTGCTCCTTCTGTGAATAGTGAGCAACTAAATCAGTCAAGTTTTTAAGCTTGCGTAACACCTATTGGTTTGACTTTCCAATATGTCCATTCCTTTCTTCTGGTGCTTTATTTGAAGGAAGCACATCTTGTGTCTCTCAATGCAGCTTCAGATGGAGTTAACCCTGACCCCTAGCTCTAGGGTTGAGCATGTGACAGAGTTCCGGTAAGGGAAGCCCGAACTCCCCTAGTTACATCGGTCAGTTAAAGGACAGTGATGACTCGACAGGACCATCAGAGCCAATCCCAAGGCTTTTTCTGAAACTATTGAAGTATGTGCCACGCACAGAACTGGCTTCTAAAAAATCCTTTGTGATCACCCATGCTCTCTATTCTCTCCCAGCTGCTAGCTGGATACCTATGCTCAGAGAAAACTTGGGAGTCATGCATTGAAGATGGGGGAGCTTCTGTTAGCTTAGGCTCTGCTTGACTGCATGAAGCAATTTCCTCTGAACCCCCTTCTCCTACCTACATTGGATTACAGAGTGAGAAATTAACTTCATCATGTCTTTGTCTTAAGACACCAAGAATTGGAAGTTCATTTTACGGATCTAGCACTACTACTATAATGAAATCTCCCCAAAAGGGACCTTAAAGTAGGGCACTAGGAAAACAAAAATCTAAAATAAGTGATACTGGCTTAGCATGCCAGTGGTGGGAAAAAAGGAAACTGACTGCAGAGGCAGAAAAGGTGGCCCCCCCGTACTGTGCAATGGCAAACATCTGACAAAGATCCTCGCTTGCAATAACTTAAGAGTCAGACATGTTCTTACTGATCTGTGAGCTCCAAGAGAAGCAGTTGGAAAGAATCGAACTGTCAGTCCCTATTGGCGACTATTGGTTGGCGATTTTAGGCAGTGTGCAGGAAGAAATAAAACAGGAAAATTACATAAATTTGAGAACTTGAAGTCTCCTACACCCCAAATAGTAGGAAATAACATTGAGAAAACTGTGAGCAACAAAGGCCTGCTAGAGGACCACCTTATGGCAAAGATGTCATTAAAGTTGTGGCCTTCCCACTCAATCCAGACAGCATCCAGGTGATTGCCATTAAGTTGAGAGAGACATAAGGAAAAGGGAAAAATAGGCAAAGAAGACTGAGTATGTCTAGGACAGTATTTGGGGTACAGTTTGTGTCATAAGAACTGTCTAGAAGAAAATCAGTGAGAAGCCTGTCAAATTTGTGAGGAAACAGTACTTCCAAAGAAAACAAAAGCCAGGGACAAAGACTAACTAAGACCTAAAACATCAAACGGCCTTGGGCTCATAGCTTTCAACACGAGGAAGCCGACTCCAAAATCTGCATAGCCCCAGAGATAACTTCTCATCAGCCACTTCCGGTATTGCCATGGAGAATAATCAACAAAAGAGAAGTCCCAAAGAGTGGAACCAGGGGACAAAGAAAAATATGGACAAAATAATTCCTATCATGGGGGGAAACAGAGTCCAATAAAAGGCATTTCCCAATGCCTCTTCCTTTTAGTTTATAACTTAATCAACCAAAAAATTACCACATGTGGACCAGATGGAGATGACTGAGCATCACCCTGGCTTTGGATAATGTTCTAGGGGTTAGGGGTGGTGGAGGTGGGAGACTTTACTTTATCTATGGAAAGAAGAGTGAAACAAATTTATTGACCAGAAGGGCAGCTGAGACTGACCATGTATTTTCCAAGGTCATTTCTTTTTTCTCGTATGCACTAAGTCAAACTATATTTCTCAGCCTCTCTGGCAGTTAGGTAGGGGCCACATGATTGAGTTCTGGCCAGTGAGATGTGGATCAAGTCAATAAATGTTGCTTCCAGGCCTATTACCTAAAGTGTGCCCACAACTCTCTGTGTTCACTCTGATCCTCATCTGCTAGCTGGATGTCAGCATCTAGAGCAACGCTGAGTTCCCAAGTGACTGCCCGGAGCAGAAGGCCCCAGCTGTCCACATTCAACTCTTTGTGAGCTACAAATAAACATTTGTTATGGTAAGCCATTCAGACTTTGGAGTTATTTATTATAGAAATTAGTGTTAATTATGCCGACTAATAAAATCTCTACTATACTAATTCAACATGCTAAATGTTGTATGACAAATGGGCAGCTAAATGTTTATTCAGAGATTCCAGACCTATTAAATGCATTAATTTTAATTTTCTAAGGGTTGTATTTCTGACACAAAGAGAATGGAATTCCTGGCCCACCCTGAATGGAATAAGGGATGTCATGTTTAAACATGCCTGAGGGGCGGGCCATAAAGGGATGCCAAGTGAAGCGGTTAATGCCTTAACACTGTTTCCAGGAATGGTCCTAGATCTAACCCTGAGTCAACATCACAGATGGTCTGTCACTCAAGGTCCAATGAGAAGAGAAACCAACCTGGATGTCCAAAGGCAGGGACTGTGGGTGTCCCTCCAAAGGCTCTGAGCACACCTGAAAGTCGGGATCACAGACCCTGGTAAGAACAGGAAATGTAGAACATTCTATTCTCAATAGAGTCAAAGCTCAAGTGTTGGAGAAACTTGAAAGAGCACTGCAATCAAAGATGGGATATTTTAAAACTTTTCTTGCTTCTCAGAGGTTCTGTTCTAGTTATTGTGATTTAAGTTACCACTTTTTTTATTTTTATTCCAGGTCATGGAAGACCAGCATGTGGGCGAACTTCTGTATTCTATGAAAGTGTAGCTTCTCTTTCCTTCAATTTTTGTAAGCAACTTTTAAGTATTTGAAAACCGCAGAGGCGAAATGTGGAAGAAATTCTGCCTCATCTGTGCAGCAGCCCTATGGTATTGGGCAAACCACTTAACCGACCTCGGCAGGTCTATTTTCCTCATATATAAAATGGACACAATATCTTATTTATCTTACTGGCTTCTTGAAATGATCGTCATTTTGTTTGTTTTAATGTGAAAATATTGGTATACAAAAAAGCACTGTATAATGTTAAAACATTATACATATTAGTGTGCCTCCAAATCTAGCTCTCTGCAATTCCATCCTTTATTTCCTGGGTTAGCTTTACTAAGACATAACCTAAATACCATCAATTTCACCAGTGTAAGTGCACAATTCAATGAGTTTTGGCTGATATATAGCGTTACGCAAGAGTAGTGACTCCCCGACTTTTTGTTTTTCTCTTGAACCAGAACTAGTAGCCCCCTTCCTCAGTAAGCTAACTCTGGTAAAATTTGGGGAGGCACTACTGGGACCCCAGGCTAGAGGCTGTTTCTTCAGTCTTCCTATCCAGTTCCTTCTAATAATTCATTTAATGCTGAAATGAGTTGAAGTAACTTTTATTATTTGCAGCTAAAGAACCTTCACTACTCAGAGGGGATTTTACCTGGAAAACAGGGAAGCCATATGACAAATCTGAATGCTCTGAATGCTGGGACCCTAACATAAGACTCTCCCTACCACTGCTATCACGCTCAAAGGTTGTCACCAGCATCCCCCAAATACTGGAACTTTAGTTCTGGACACATGAATAGATGATACACACACACACAGAGATTATACACATGATTTTCCCTCTTTCGCATGCTGGAAAGCTCTTCCAAATCACTGTATATGACAGATCTCATCTCAATCTCAACCCTCAGGTACCAGCATCAATGAGGCTTCCTGAACTCCCCCCATCTAAACTGCCCCCGCTTTGTTATTCCCTTTCACTTCATCTTGTTTTTTATACCACTTAGTAAAGTCTGTACTTATTTATTTGTACCTGCTTATTCCCTGTCATCTCCTGTCCTTGCCCCCGAGAATGCGTGCGCCATGACGGGAGGGACTTTTCTGCCTTGCTCATCATTGTAACCTTAGGACTCGAAACAGTAGCTTGCACACGGTGACATCATTTAAAAATATTCGTTGAATAGATATACAAAATAGAGACGGCCATAGTAGAGATTGTTATAGCTAGAACATTAGAACATTGTTATAGCTAGAACTCTTCTTTTGGAAGAGTCTAAGATGTTAGACTGCAAACAATTTTAGTGAGAAATAAAGGGACCCAACAATTGCTATGAAAGGTAGTGCCACGCAGACAGTGGGATAGGATACCAGGTGTCTGCAACCCTGGTGCAAAGTCTGCAGGTGAAGGGATGAACTCTGCCTTTTGGGAGGCGCTACAGTTAGGAACTGTGCAGTTTCTAGAACCACTCAGGCCTGAGTTCAAATCTTAGTTATCCACTTTCTGCTGTGTGAACTTCAGCAAGTTAATGCACCTCTCTGACCTTCAGTTCCCTCATCTGGAATGTGAGAATGATAACGGTACCCAACTCACGTGGCTACTGCGCCGACGGAAGAGGTGGCCCTTGAGTGTCTGCATCGGCAGTGCATATACTAACACTGGAACGGGACAGAGAAGAAGAGCGTGGCCCCTGCACAAGGATGGCATGCAAATTTGTGAAGTGTTCCGCATTTTTTTGACTGTGGAAGCGGAAGGTGGGATGGGTGGAGGCGGGCAAAGGGAGAAAAACTGGGGCGACTATATTAGAATAACAGTAAAAAAGAAGACAGCACTTAGTGTGCTTAGTGCAGTGTATGGCATGGACGGACTCAATAAATGTGAGACAGGAACCTATAATTTGGCTAAACCCAGTTTCATTCCTAAAATTATGCTTGAGGTTACTCTGATCATAGCTCATCAAACTTCTAGGTAGCCATACCCCCCCTTCACCAAATCATAATTAGTAGGTGCTTGAAGACTATTAGTGACTGACAGGGAGTTTGCTCCTGTGGGGTGTGTTTCATTCCTGTATACAAAGTTATTACTGGTAGTGGCAGCTGCTGATGCTATATTTTTCCATCTCTGTTGACTGGAAAAAAAAAATTTAAACAGGCAACAAGAGTATTGAGTAGAAAATACATCACCAGGGAGAAAAGCAACCGAGATAGGACAGTAAAGAGAAAGAGACTGGCCCAACCTTTCTCCAATGGTTTATCCAAGTGAATCATTTCCTTACGTTTGATTTGCCCTACTGAGAAGGTCACAGTCAACTTATTCCTTCATTCAGCAAGTATTTAGGAAGTGCCTACTATATTTAAAATACAGGACAGACTAAGAATACCTCCTCTATACTTACACCCATGCCCACCTTAGCTAACTTCTACTTGATATTCAGAATTCAGCTTAAATATCATTTAATCTGGTAAAGTTTAAGCCTAGGCCAGGTCACCCTGGTGCGTCCTCATGTCACTGGGAGCCTTGCCTTTTCTGCACGTCACAGATTGTGCTTACACCTTTGCTTTCTCGGTGATTGTGTGCATAAGGCCTGTCTTTACTGTGACCTAGGTAAGGGGTAGGGGCTTTGTTTTCGCTATCAGAATATCATCATCATATCTGCATTGTTAAAGAATTGTCCTTTTTAAGGTATAAGACCCACAGAGAATATAGGTAGAAGGTCTTGCTCCTTTTCTGCATATTTTATTTTACATGTTAAAACCTAGATGGACAGGGCTTGCTTAAGGTAAAGATAAAACCTTTACAGGCCTGGGACATGACTAGCCAGCATGGCCTGCCCAGTTAGGAATTTACCATCAGATAACCCTGTGAAGTTACTTTTGGTTACATTTATTTATTACACAGCCCCCTTTTGTTCACACCTCCCATAGCATAGGCGACATTTTATTTCGTTCATTGCTTCCCTGAGCAAAGACCATCTGCATCATAATTCCACTTAAAAAAAATTGTTCC
>VMDR010035568.1:0-10726 GCA_007922815.1 Macrotus californicus | reverse complement strand
CCCTCCTCCTCCCCACTGATAACCCTCCATGTGATCTCCATTTCTGTGTTTCTGTTCCTGTTCTAGTTGTTTGCTTAGTTTTTGTTTTAGGTTCAGTTGTTAATAACTGTGAGTTTGTTGTCATTTTACTGTTCATATTTTTTATCTTCTTTTTCTTAGATAAGTCCCTTTAACATTTCATATAATAAGGGTTTGGTGATGATGAACCCAATGAACTTGACCTTTTCTGGGAAGCACTTTATCTGCCCTACCATTCTAAATGATAGCTCTGCTGGATAAGGTATCTTGGATGTAGTTCCTTGCCTTTCATGACTTGGAATACTTCTTACCAGTCCCTTCTTGCCTGCAAGGTTTCTTTTGAGAAATCAGCTGACAGTCTGATGGGCACTCCTTTGTAGGTTACTGTCTCCTTTTCTATTGCTGCTTTTAAGATTCTCTCTTTATCTTTCATCTTGGGTAATGTAATTATGATGTGCCTTGGTATGTTCCTCCTCGAGTCCAACTTGTTTGGTACTCTCTGAGCTTCCTGGACTCCCTGAAAGTCTATTTCCTTTGCCAAAGTAGGGAAGTTCTCCTTCATTATTTGTTCAAAGAAGTTTTCAATTTCTTGCTCTTCCTCTTCTTCTGGCACCCCTATGATTTGGATATTGGAACGTTTAAAGACATCCTGGAGGTTCCTAAGGCTTTCCTTGTTTTTTTTGAATTTTTGTTCCTACATTGTGTTGTGCTTGAATGTTTCTTTTTTTCTTCTGGTCCACACCATTGATTTGAGTCCCATTTTTCTTCCCATCACTGGTTCTTCCCATCCCAATGTTGGTTCCCTGTACATTTTCCTTCATTTCACTTAGCATAGCCGTCATTTATTCATCTAATTTGTGACCAAATTCAACCAATTCTGTGAGCATCCTGATTACTAGTGTTTTAAACTGTGCATCTGATAGGTTGGCTATCTGTTCCTCACTTAGTTGTATTTTTTTCTGGAGCTTTGATCTGTTTTTTCATTTGGGCCATTTTTGTTATCTTGATGCGCCTGTTATGTAGTAAGGGGCGGAGCCTTAGGTGTTCACCAGGGTGGGGCAACCCAAGCTGCTGCATAGTGATGCTGTTTGTGGGGGAGGGGACCGAGAGGGAACAATGGCGCTTGCTCTGCTCTCTGTGGGTTTTCAGTGACTTTTTACACCACCCACAGTCCAATTGGGCCCCTCTGGTGCTGATTCCGGGTGGGTGGGCTTGTGCATGCTGTAGGGCCCTGTGTGTCTTTCCAACGAGCTCTCCTGTGAGTCTGGGAGTTTCTCCCGCTGCTGCTGTCTCCATCCCCACAGGAGCTTTCAATCCGAGGCTTTGAGGCTTTATTTCTCCGCGCTGGCTGGAACTCTGGGTTGTGGGATCTGTCTTGCTCCCCAGGTGTTCCTCCCGGTTTATCCGCACAAGGGAGCGGGACTCTCGGTCGTAGTCACCACCTCTCCCAGCCTGCCACGCCTTTCCCAGGTCCGCCAGCCATCCAGTGTGCACGAGTCCTCTCCTCCTGGCCTGTCTCGCCCCTCCTACCATTCTGGAAGAAAGTTTTTTCTTTAGTTCCTTGGCTGTCAGACTTCCATACAGTTCGATTTTCTGTCAGTTCTGGTTGTTTTTTTGTTTTAAAATTTGTTGTTGTTCCTTTGGTTGTGCGAGGAGGCATAGTGTGTCTACCTATGCCTCCATCTTGGCCAAAAGCTCCCTCACTTTCAATAATCTTTATTTAACTCCACTCCATCTACCTACAAATATGTGATGTGATTACTTATTACTTAGACTCCCTATCTACAAAACCTTGAACTAAAACATTTTCTTTGTTTAAAGTCATTTATGGTGTTCATGGTTTGGAAGAATTAAAATTATCAAAATGTCTATATTACCCAAAGTGATTTATAGATTTAATGCAACCCCTATTAAAGTACCAATGACATATTTCACAGATACAGAACAAATATTTCAAAAATTTATATGGAACTATAAACGACCCCAAATAGCTGCAGCAATTTAAGAATTGGTTTGCATTTACCCTTGTGAAGACTGAGACAAGGATTCAAATGCATGGAGTTTATTGAGCAGGTTTGGGAAAGGAAGGGAAGAAGTGGTACCAGGAACAAAGTAGTAGAGATCACAATGCCTAATATCAAACTGTATTACAAGGCCACTGTTATCAAAACAGCCTGGTACTGGCATAAGAACAGACATATAGATCAATAGAACAGAATAAATAACCCAGAAATAAACTCAAATCTCTATGGTCAATTAATATTTGACAAAAGGTGCAGAAGCATAAAATGTTACAAAAATAGCCTCTTCAACAAATAGTGTTGCAAAAAAAAAGGAAAAAAAAGGAAAAAAGGAAACTTGATCACCAACTCACGCCATACACAAAAATAAATTCAAGGTGGATAAAAGACTTAAATATAAGTTGTGACACAATAAAAGTCCTAGAGGAAAACACAGGAAGGAAAATCTCAGATATTTCATGCAGCAATATTCTCATCAATATATCCCCTAGAGCGAGGGACATAAAGGAAATAATAAACAAATAGGATCTCATCAAAATAAAAAGCTTCTGAATGACTAAAGAAAATAGCATTAAAATTAAAAGAGGACCAACTATATGGGAAAACATATTTGCCAACAATACCTCAGACAAGGGTTTGATCTCCAAAACATATAAAGAACTCACATGACTCCACTCTAGGAAGACAAACAACCCAATTAAAAAATGGCCAAAAGACTTGAACAGACACTCCTCCAAGGAGAACATGCAAAGGCCCCAAAGACATATGAAAAGATGCTCAGGATCACTAGTCATCAGAGATATGCAAATTAAAACCACAGTGAGATACCACTTCACAATAGTGAGAATGGCCATCATAAACAAATCAACAAACAACAAGTGTTGGAGAGGTTGTGGAGAAAAGGGAACCCTACTGCACTATTGGTGGGAATACAGATGGTGAAGACACTGTGGGAAACAGTATGGAATTTCCTCAAAAAACTAAAAATGGAATTGCCTTTTGATCCAGCAATTCCACTGCTGGAATTACCCTAAGAATCCTGAAACACCAATCCAAAAGAACCTATGCACCCCAATGTTCATAGCAGCACAATTTACAATAGCCACGTGCTAGAAGCAACCTAAATGCCCATCAGTAAATGAATGTATCAAAAATGTATGGTACATTTACACAATGGAATAGTATGCAGCAGAAAGAAAGAAGGAGCTCCTATCCTTCTCAACAATATGGATGGAACTGGAAAGTGTTATGCTAAGTGAAATAAGCCAGGCCATGAAAGGCAATATCATATGATCTCACCTGTAAGTGGAATCTAATTAACAACACAAACAAGCAAGCAAAATACAACCAGAGACCTTGAAATTAAGAACAAACTGACAGTAACCAGAGGGCAGGTGGGAGGGGATAATGTGGGGGAAATGGGGAGAGGTTTTCAGGAACATGTATAAAGGACACACGGACAAAACCAATGGCAGGTAGGATAGAGGGTGGGAGGTGGGAGGTGGGGATGGCTGGGTTGGGGGTGAATGGTTGGGGGGAAATGGAGACAACCATACTTGAACAACAATTTTTAAAAAAGATCAAATTATTTCAGGAAATTGTTGATTAAATAAGATTAAGAAGATTTTTGTCATCCAGTTTCTCAAAGCCATTAAATATTTTTACATGCATTATAAGTATTTAAGAAGAAAATATAGCTGACTAAATTTTCCAAATTTATTTGACTTTAAAATTTCTACAGAACAAACCTTGGGATATGCTGACTTAACTTTGATTATAAATTACTACATGTTACAACCTTCCAGAAACAGATGCATGATGGCTGACTATGGTACATGGCTTTATAAGATGAGCTTTGGGACACTGTTATCCAAAAAAAGATACACTGATATTTTTTCGTCTCTGTTTGTAGAGAACATAAAGCATTCTCCTCGTTCTAAGCATAATCCTTATTCTTAAGAGAAGAGCATTCTAGTAACTTTCAAACTAAGACAATTCAGTGGAATTGGTCATTCTGGCCTCAAGGAAAATTTATCTCTTTTATACACTGTGATTGTTTCTCAGAGCATGGTCTTTCCTTGTTAACCAAAATATCCCAGCCTCAGAATCCATGCATTTTCCCACCAATGCATCCATGAAAAGTACATAGAAAGATTCTTTCTCTTCAATGTCATCATGCTTGGTCAGGGGCATGGCTCAGCAAAACTGCCTAGATCTCAAGGGAAAGGTATTTTAACTCCTCTTATTCCCATTTGTAGGCATTTTCCCTCAAGACATGCCAGTGTTCCAAGGGATGAAATGGCTAGAGCAGCAATGTACTATGCCCAGAACAACCCCTGCAAAGATCTAAACCCTCATTATCTGTATGAAGTGCCACACATTCACTTCACTCTGGAGAGTAGTTTCAGGGTCAAAAAGGATCAAGTAGATGTTTTCTATTATGGAGAAGCCCCTTGACCTTCAAAGCAGATCTCATAAGCTGTCCCATTTGAAGCCCTGGATCCCAAACTTAAATAATGAAGGACCAAAAGTCCTACTTTTAAAACTATCATTCAGAAGAAAACAAAAAATTATTCAGTAACCCAAGAGCAGGCCAAGAATTAATTGTATGAATCTCAGCACAATGCTGGCACATAACAAATTTTCATTCACCCTTCTTTATAGTAGTGATGAGTATTAACACATCATTGGAAATGAAAGTCATCCTTCCTAAGTGAGCAGAAAGATTTCCCTAAAAAAATGCTCAGGAGAAATTGCTGAACCCACTCTTTTTTGGCTTGTGGAGTATTGATGTTGGAACATAAAATGTATAGATTACAGCTGTGCTTTCTGCTCTAAACTACTCCTGGGTTAAAGAGCATGAGAAACAGCTGATGTTGTGAATGCACATGAGGAAGCAGCATCACATCCTGAGACCTCAGAAAAATAAATTCTTACATGACTTTGGATTCCAGAGTTGCTGGTAAAGAATCAAAATAATGGAAACTAAAGCTTTCCATGTTGGACAACTACTCCAGGGAGCTCACCTGGGGCAGAGAGAACCTGGTAAGGAGAAATAGGAGAGGCTGAGGAAGAAGACGGGCAGATCCTGAGGAAAACAGTGCCACACCAGGCAGTTTGGGTTCATTCTGTATCACTTGGAGACCTACCAAAGGAAAGTATCATGATATGGTGGGCCTTGGGGGAGATTATTCTGAGATTGAACTAGAGAATGTTCAGGATAAATATGAGACTGAAGATTAGATATATTCTGAATAACATTGAAATCAGCTACTTTCAATATTTATGAGGGGTTGGTAGTACAATATTTTATAAAAGGTCTTAGCTGGGTTGGTTTATGTTTACTACATGTCCAAGTAAAAAAGCCTTTTAATGGTTCATTTGTGCATGGAGAGTTCCCCTAGAAGTCTGTAAGCTCATAGATCTCTCAAAGACTTCTTTCAGATAATGAAATCTGATTGCAGTTCAAAAGCACTGAAGTTAACCTACACAGAAAACCCAGGAAACAGGCTTAATCATTATAACAATTTTTAGTAACTACTGGTAATATATAAACTGTCATTTTTTTTTACTAACTATAAGAACTGTTTATATTAAGCACTAGTTTAGAGGACTTACCATTGGGTTTTTAAAGGAAAACATTTTGTAACAACATTCTTTCCGTACGGGTTTTTGTAACAACATTCTTTCAGTACGCGTACCATTATCATGTTTTTAAAAAGTTCTTCCCTGGAAAAAGTGAGGGTTAGGTAGGTAAATGTGTAATTTTGATACCAATAGACAGCTTATCCAGACCACTAAGGAGGCTTCAGATTGTAGCAATTTGGGAGTAGACTGATGGTGGGGAAAACAAGGGGCACCAGGGGGTGTAGAACTAGGCCCTGGGAGCCATTTGTGCCCCAAGCCATGTTCCTCAAGGACAGAGGTCTGAGGTTCGAGTACTGAGGGTGTGGATTTGGACAAAAAACAAATGCCTTTGTGAGCTACCTGCAGCTATGGTTAGGACATGGAGTTTTTCAGCACAACTCTAGTCTCTTCTGGCGTGAGACTGCACTCCCTGAGTAACCAAGCCATGCCGTGGATGCTGCCCCCCAGAGCTGAGAAGCACCAGGGGGTTCTCCCACTCTGACCAAGATGGCAGCTAGAAGATGTACCTGCACTGAGCACCTGCAGGTCTAGCAGGATAATTGGAAAGAAGAGGCTCTCCTACCCCATTCCAGTGCCAGATTGAGGGTGAGACCAGAGAAGGCAGGCACATGGCAATAGAAGTTAAAATGATGGCAGGGGAGGTGCTGGACCAAAGAGGCCTGTCAGTTGAACCTGGGGCAAAGGGATTGTTTAGGAGGGGGACCCACCTGAAGCATGAGAACACACCTGGTGGGTCCCAAGCTTATATAGAGCCATTGGAAAAAATCTTATATAGAGCCAATAAAGCTTATATACACCCAAGCGTATATAGAGCCAGTGGAACGAAGAAATGCTCTCTCATCCTCCTGGTGCATACACTGGCCAGGTGTGTTTGCATGACCCAATGGCCGTGCGGGCCCCACTCACAGGCTCCAGGAAGGAGCTTGAAAGGGACTGTAGCTGGGAACAAGCTAAGCTATAATGATGACCCTTAACAGCTGCCTGGGAGCTCCAAAGCACTGTATTTTAAATGGGAACAGGAATCTCTGGACACTCTTTTGTTTTGCTCTTGCTGAAGGCTGTTGGACTTCATCTGGGTTTTGTGGAAGAGATGGGCTTTGAGACAAGAATCCACTATTCTCCCAGATTGTGCAGCATCTGAATAAAACTTTTTCCTTTTCTCACCAGCAACTAGTTCACAAGTCTGGTTTTTGTGGCTGCAGGCAGCCAAACCCCCCTTTTTTGTTTGGTAACAATTTTATTGTAATTTTTGTCCAAACTTGCACACTTCTGAAAGTAAAAGAGAGTGATATTAATAATTATTCCAGGATATATGGTCACCTGAGTTTAGGTATAATGTGGCTAATGAATTTCAAAACATTTATATACTTTATGTGAATAAACATGGTCTTAGGATGGTGTTAGTCAAATTTAAAATGTCTCACACAAAAGCTTTTCATGATAACTTTTCATAGCAGATAGTTTGTGAAAACTTCCACTGTGAACTAAATTTTAGTACCTTCTCCTCCTGCAGTTAGGTGGTTTTATGCTTTCATATCAAGGGTACAGTTATCATTGGTTTGAAGTTTGTTGAAGATAAGCCTTTCTAAGCACACATGCATGTATACACACACAAACAACTTTTCTTGCTTTATAATTTCTAGACTGGGTTTGATCTTTGGTAATAACATTTAATAGCTTTTGCTTTTTAAACTGTAGCTTAGAAAGCATTAAAGACCTGTGCAAATATGCTTTAATAATCTTTCGTATTTTATTATTAAAAACACTAAATTTATAGCTCAAATTGTATTCACAACTTTTGCACTTTTTTTGTCAATGCAGCTAAAGTCTCCCAAATTTTGAAATAAAATATGGATAAGCTTGACTTTATAACCTGGATCTATATCAATATATATTACCACAACTCTATATGCGAGCCTATCACAGCTTTCCCAAACACATTCCTGTCTCCTTTGTACTGTTAACTTAAAAACACAAGGCCTTTCAGAACGAAAAGCAACAAGCATTTATTTGAGACCAATAAAAATAATTATTTGGTCCCTGGCTGGTGTAGCTCAGTGGATTAAGCACGGACCTTTGAACCAAAGGGTCACTGGTTTGATTCTCAGTCAGGGCACATGCCTGGCTGCAGGCCAGGTCCCCAGTAGGGGGCATGAAAAAGTCACTACACAGTGATGTTATTCTCCCTCTCTTTCTCCTTCCCTTCCCCTTTCTCTAAATATAAATAAATAAAATATAAAATATAAAATAAAATACAGCTATTTGGGAATCACTGATTCAGGCAGAAGCTCAAATAGTGTACCAATTAGGAGACAAAGGTAGTGAGTATTTATGAGAAAGGGAAGGGGAACAATTGCATCAGTAGAAGGAAAGCATTTCTTTTCCCTTTTTAAACTTTATTTTTATTGTTGACAGTATTATAGAGGTCGCCATCTTCTCCCCTGTATAAAACATACCATAATGATGCCTATTCTAAAGAATATTTTTCATTCTCATTCCAGTAGTCGTCAGTACAGTAGTCATAATTGCTTTCTTGTCGTTCCTGAAAACAGTTCTTTGGGGTACAGAGTTGCTTTAGTCTCAGTCCAAAGGTTATTTTTCACTTTTAATATTCCAAAGGTTTCAGACATAAGACATGCAAGGCAGTTCCTCTGGCATGGCAGCTCTGGGTTCATTTTAAAGTGTCCCCATTTATTTATTGGTTTCTTTTTTAAGTGCCAATGGTATTTCAATTTATGGGTGACAATATGAAGAGGCCAATTCCACTGAAAAAATAATTTATTACTTAATCCCACATCTGGAGAGAAGCAGACATTCCACTCCACACAGGGCCATAGGGGAAGCACCCAGTTCTGCTCAGGAGCAGAAACAGGAATGAAGGGAAAGCCTAGACCAGAGCCTTTATTGGGTTTCTGTAGGAAAGGCAAAGCAGGGCAGAGTAAACAGTTTACATTGGCTCATTTGAATAATTTCCACACACTCTGAACTTCAGGGGTGGTCTCTAGCTGTCTAGCACCTGGTCCTGGCTCTGGGAGGATTTAGAGAAGGGTAAATATTTGGCTTAATGTGCGAGTTGGATAAAGGAGGTTGTTGGGGGTATGGACTGGGGATGGGTTGGACTCCATGTGAAAGTAATACTTCCTGCTAAGACTTTTGTTATGTCTAAGAATTGGCTAGCACAGGTTGGGGCAGTCTCTCCAGTTCCAGGAAGATTTTATAATATTAAAACATAATAAGAAAAAAAACCATCATAAGATATAAAACATTTTTAAAACATGGTTAGTGAAATTCCACATTAAATTTAAGAGGCTTATAGGTTTACAAAAAAAATAATTAATATACAAATATTCACCAAATATTGAGAAAGGCAAGGACCACAAATCTATTCTTCTTATACCTTCCCATGATTTCTGAACTGTGAGTTCATGTGACTACTGAATTGACAGTTTGGGACTAATGTCTAAGTGTGATCATCTTCCCAATCACCTTTACGCAATCAAAATGATCCACTGTGTTTTCAATGTAATGCTGTTGTGAGTACTCACTAAATACTGCTGTTGAGGCATAGGCTTGCAGCTGGCTCCTCTTCATCAAAATGCATGTTCCTGAAGGTGCGAGACTTTGCAAGACATGAAAAGATATTGATAATTTTGAGCTGTGTAGAGTGCTAAAAATAGGTTTCCAAGAAAAGTCCTAATCTCAAAAAGAAAAATCGGAAAGTAATGATCAATGGCTTTTGTGGCCTGGCTTCTGACCACATACATATACATATTTTTCTGTAACAGAAATGGAAAATCAGCAAGCTCATCTGACAGATTTTTCCTTAGATTTTATGCAGTTTTTAAAAAAATATTTCTTCTCCTTTCACACCCAGGGATGTGAAAATAAAAAGTGTTCTTTCTCCTTTTTCTCTCCTGTGTCTTCTAATGCTCCTAGCCTTTCAGAGCCAAGAGAATTTTTCTTCTTAATTGGAAACTCTTGCATTCATTTATTCATTCATTCAATCAATTATTCACTTACTCAGCATTCCTTTATTTGGTAGAAACTAGGTCTCAGGCACCATATTTTAACTTAAAATATTCTCAATTTTCTCATTGTGAACATTTCTGGATTATTTTGACAATAATTTAAAAATGTGGTTGAAAGAATATAATAATAGTTTAGGATATAAACTTTGAGTCTAGTCTCAACTACCTACTTGCTGTATGGCCTGGCTGATGAGTTATCCTCCTGGGTTTCAGTTTTGTTATCTATAAAATGGAGAGGATAATTGTATAGACATAACATATGGGATTGCTGTGAGAAATATATGAGAGCAGAATGTGTGAAGCTCCCAGAACTCTCCCTACAGGTCAGGAAATCTTGACACGTTTTGTTCTGGATTTGTAGCATTGAACACTAAGCTCCAACTCTAGAGTTTCTCTTTCCCAATGGTGTTTGCAAGATACATTAAAGAATACTATGCACCTGCTTCTCTCACACCCATGGGTAACAGTAACTTTATACTGCTATAATGCCTATGTGATAACTCCTAGAAAACTAAATATGTACCTCTGGTTCTGACTGGGCCCAGCTTACAGCCTGGGTTTCTAACTGTGCAGAACACCCAGACTTTACTCACTCCATTGCAGGTTTGTTACCGTCGACCTGTTTCACATAGCAGCCTGATCATCTTGTCCAAACATGCTGGGCACTCTCCTTTTTGTGCTTTGGCTGCTACTTTTCTCAGCACACCATTGTCCGTCTTCTCAGTTGGTGAAAATTCTGCTGCATTTATCAGGGCCTGGTTCAAATATGAATCTTCCATGAAGCCAGCTCTGATTGTTCTACTCCTACCAGGAGGCTGAATGGACAAATTTTAATATCTCCATAAAAGGATTTGGCATGTTTATGTCACAAATATCAAGAAGATGCTAAGTGAGGTTATAACAATTGACAAGAATACCTTTAGAATAAAGCTTATTATAAAGATAATGATCTTGTGAGATTATTTCCTTGAAAGACAAATGGAAAAACTACCATATGATCCAGCAATTTGA
>VMDR010035567.1:0-10730 GCA_007922815.1 Macrotus californicus | reverse complement strand
GATAGTCTTATGGGAACTCCTTTGTACGTAACTGTTTCCTTTTCTCTTGCTGCTTTTAAGATTCTCTCCTTTTCTTTAACTCTGGGTAATGTAATTATGATCTGCCTTGCTGTGTGCTTCCTTGGATCCAACTTCTTTGGGACTCTCTGAGCTTCCTGGACTTCCTGGAATTCTATTTCCCTTGTCAGATTAGGGAAGTTCTCCATTATTTTTTCAAATAAGTTTCAACTTCTTGCTTTTCCTCTTCTCCTTTTGGCACCCCTATGATTCGGATGTTGGAACATTTAATATTATCCCAGAGTCTCTGCTCAAATTTTTTCATTCTTGTTTCTTCATTCTATTCTGGTTGAATGTTTATTTCTTCCTTCTGATCCAAATCATTGATTTGAGTCCGTTTCCTTCCCTTCACTGTTGGTTCCCTGTACATCTTCCTTTATCTCACTTTGCATAGCCTTCACAACTTTCCCTCTCTTTTGCAACCATACTCAACCATTTCTGTGAGATCCTGATTACCAGTGTTTTGAATTCTGCTTCTGATAGGCTATCTCTTCATTGCTTAGTTGTATTTTTTCTGGTGTTTTGATCTGTTATTTGGGCCATATTTTTTGTCTAGGTGCATCTGACACGTAGTAAGGGGTGGAGACTCAGGTATTCTCCAGGGTGGGGCCACCCATGTGTCTGTGTTGTGGTACTGTATATGGGCCAGAGGTCTGAGAGGGAACAATGCTGCTTGCTCAGCTCTTGGCCAGTTTTCAGTCACTTCCTCTGCTACCCACATGCAATTGGGCCCTTCTAGTGCTGATTCCTGGTTTTGTGTACTTTCTAGGACCTCATGAGTCTCTCCAACAAACTCTCTTGTGAGGCTGGGAATCTCTCCTGCTGCCACAACCCCTACAGGTTTTTACCACTAGACGTTTTGAGGCTTTATTTCCCTGTGCTAGAACCTTGATATGCAAAGTCTGTTTCACTCCCCAGTTGTTTCTCCTTGTTTATCCACACTCAAATGTGGCCCACTTGGTCCGCCAGCTGCCGTCTTGCCCACTCCAGTTCTCCAGACTTGCTGGGAGTCCTCTCCACCCTGTCCATCTCTGCCTCTCCTCTCCAACTAATCTGGATGAATGTTTCTTCTTTAACTCCTTGGTTATTGGACCTCCATTCAGTTCCATTATCTGGAAGTTCTGGTTATTTTTTTATTTTAAATTTGTAGTTGTCCTTCTTTTTGTTGTGCAAGGAGGCAAAGTGTTATTATCTACCTACAGCTCCATCTTGGCTGGAAGTTCTAACATTTAGCATTTTAATTATGATGCGTCTTGGGGCAGGCTTCCTTGTATCCATCTCATTTGGGACTCTCTGTACTTCCTAAACTTACATATCTATTTCCTTAACCAAATTAGAGTTTTCTTTTATTATTTTTTAAATAGAATTCCAATTACTTTTCTCCTTCTGGCAATCCTATGATATGAATGTTGGATGTCTGAAGTTGTCCCAGAGACTATTTATACTATCCTCATTATTTTGGATTCTTTTTTCTTCTTCTGGTTCTGAATGGATGTTTTTTGCTTCCTTAGTTTCAAATCACTGATTTGATTCTTGGCTTCATCCACTGTACTGTTGTTTGCCGGTAAATTGTTATTTCAATTAATGAATCCTTTCTTTCTGACTGGATCTTATTTATGCTGCTGAGGTCCCTGGTAATCTCCTTGAGCATCCTTATAATCAATGTTTTGAACTTCGTCTCAGAGCGATTGCCAATCTCCATTTCATTTAGCTCTTTTTCTGGAGTTCTGATCTGTTCTTTCATTTGGGCCATCATTGTCTCCTTATTTTGGCAGCTTCCCTGTGCTTGTTTCTATGTATTAGGCAGAGCTTCTTTGACTCTGCGTCTTGGTAGTGTAGCCTAATGTAGTAGGTGTCCTGAAAGGTCCAGTGGCACAGCCTCACCTATCACACAGGCTGGGTACTTAATGTGAGTCCTTCATGTGGGCTGAGTACACCTTCTTTTTGTAGTTGAGCCTTGGTTGCTGATCAATGGTAGGACTTTACCCAGGCCAGTCAGCTACAAGGATTGGCTGTGACCACTTACCTCTAACTCAGTCCCCCATGGAGGATAAGCTGTGCAGGAATAGGGTGGTAGTGCTCCCATGTGGTGTAGCTTTCAACTGGGTGCGCTGGCCCTGGGATTTCCTGGCTGGTTCAAACCAAGGTCAGTCCCCACCTGTTTTGCTCAGGGCCAACCTGCCTGAGCTATAAAGCAATCTGCAATGGCTGCTACTTGTGCTTGGCTTGGAGATTCCCAGGCAAAGCCAAGCTGTGAATCTAGGCTGGCTGCTGCTAGTGCTGGGCCTGGGGCTCATGGAGGCAAGCTGTTGCTTGTTTGAGAGGATTTAGGAAGTTGTGTAGCATGAGCCAAGACCAGCCATTCATATGTAAAAGCAGCGTAGGTGGGCCCTTAAGTTGGGTGGGGTGCTCTGGGGATCTCTAAGACATGTCAGTGTTAGCCAGGATGATGGAATCTCAAGTATGGTACCTGCCTCTGGCTCTGTGAGGGGAGGGTTTAGAAAAGGGACAATGGCTTCTGCTTGCCTTTATGCCAGACACTTCAATTTCTCACAATATGCCACTGGTACCTTTCAAGCTGCTACACTGGTACTGGAGCTCAGAGGGCATGAGTCTGAGTAGGTGAGACCATGTATGGATTCTTTAGAAGGAACTGCTTGGGGATCCAGCAGTGTCTTCCAATGGCTCAATCCCCGCTGGTTTTGGCAGCCAGAAATTGTGGGGATTTATTTTCCTGACACTCAAACCTGAGCTGGGGGGCTTGGTGTGGTGCTGCAACCCCTCGCTCACATGATATGCCTCTCAGATTTTTATCTACCACATGTGGGTGTGGGGCCAGCTTGTTCAATGTTTGCATCCCTCCTAACAGTCCAGATGGATGTGCTTTCTTTTTCTTTTAAAAAAGATTTTATTTATTTATTTTTAGAGAGAGGGGAAAGTAGGAAGAGAGGAGGGGAAAGTAGGAAGAGAGGAAGAGAAACATCAATGTGTGGTTGCCTCTCGCATGCCTCCTACTGGGGACCTGGCCCGCAATACAGGCATGTGCCCCCATCAGGAATCCAACCAGTGACCCTTTGGTTAGGAGGCCGGCACTCGATACACTGAGCCACACGAGCCAGGGCAGATGTGATTTCTTTAATTCCACAGTTGTCAGAATTCTATTCAACTCAATTTCTGATGGTTCTGATGGTTGTTCTATATTTTAGTTGTAACTCTGATGTGGATGTCCAAGGGGTGAGCCATGTTTGTCTAAGCTGCCATCTTGACCAGTGGTATCCTGTATGCTTTCTTAATTCAGGTCAGTATCTGTTTCACTGAGGACAACTTCCTTTAAAGGGATGAGGCAACACAAGTCCCAAGGTTAACTAGGAAAGGAAAAAACTGAGACCCATTAATGACGCCCAGGAACCTTACTTAAGTTTATCTCTTTAGAGTGAGGAAGGTTTCACAATTAGACTCTTCAAGGATAATAAAGATTCTTCCAAGGGACTTAGTTTCCTCCAGTTTCAGACAGCCTGTAATCAGTGTGGGCAAATAAACTTTGGAATGCCTGTCGATTTAGCAGTATTTTATAGCTCTTCAAATTGTTTTTCTTGGGAGATCTAAAAGCTTCCTTGCGTTGACCACTTGAACACCTGCGTTAGAAGCTTTTGAAGATTGAACAAGTTTTCCTAATTTGAAGAATCATTAAGATCATCGTTACTGCTTTTTGTCATATTTAGGTCAAACTATATTTTGTTTTAACTTTGAGCTATATTCTACTTGGCCTTGGAAAACACGAGCACTTAAAAAGTCACATTATACTTAGATTTAAAAATACCAAACCATTAAAAGTGGTCATGGAACTATGAATTTTTCTACTGTGATAGGAAGAAATGCTACATAAAGAAGCAACTGTTTATAAAACAACTTTATCAATGGGTGAACTAACAATGCCTGTGTACAATACTTTCCACTGCCACTTCCTTTGCCAGGAAGGAGGGAATTTTCTCTTCCTTTCTCTTACTCTTTGTTATGGATCATTAAGTTTATTACTTTACTTTTTGGTGAAGAATCCTGAAGCAGATTCTTCTAGAGCTTGATGCTGAAGGCACAGAATGGTGTTAGCCAAGTCCTAGAACAGTGATCCTCAAAGGGTAGTCCCCTGTCCAGTAGTATCAGCAATAACAAGGACTAGTTAAAAATGCAGTTTCTTAGGCTTCACCCCACAGTACTTGAAGCAAGAGATCTGGGAGTGGGGCCCAGCAATCTACATTTTGACAAGTCCTTGGGTAATTCTGAAGTACTGTAATGTTTGAGAACCAGTGGGTTATAGTAAGTGTTCTTATTTTATCCTTTTTGGTAACAAGGAACTCTCAGAGTCTGATGAAAGCTATAGCTCCCAAAACATGACGTGTAATTTTGTACCACAATTTCAGGGATCTCCAAGATTACCTGCAGGACTTTTTAAAAAACGTTTATTTATGTATTTATTTATAAAGAGAGGGCAAGGGAGGGAGGAAGAGGGGGAGAGAAACACCAATTGGTTGCCTTTCATACATGTCCAAATGGGGACCGAACCTACAAACTAGGCATGTGCACTGTCCAGGAATGGAACTGGTGGCCTTTTGCTTTGCAGGACAACACCCAACCGAGCCACACTGATTAGGGCACCTTCAGGACCTTTAAAGAATATAACTAAGCTTTAATCCTGATGAACTACTGAATTAAGACTCTTGAGAATGAGGCACTGTACTGTAAATGTTTTTAATACCTCATTGATAAAAGTCTTTTCCCTGCTGTCTTAACATCCCCACAAACGCTCTAAGGACCCTGCCCATGTGACCAGGTGAAGAACGTTGGCTCCTGCCACAATTTTTCCTTCCTGCCCTCTCCTGATAATGACTTAGTAACATGCAAATGCACCAATAAAATCCCCTTCCTCCTTTTCTTATGTATTCCAACCATACCCCCAACAAATCCATTGGTACTTGTGCTCTCTCTTCATTCCCCACCTGCTTGGTTGAACCTGTTTCCTGTGGCATGCAATGATTTTATCCCTCTAAGACCTATGAGTATAATAAACTTTGTTTCCATGTGCCTTTCTTGTGGCTATACATGACTAACCACCACATTAAAAAACAAAACCAAACCACAGGACTGGCCCAGAAATACTTACTTTTAAATTGATACCTCAATTAAATCTGAAGTTCAGCCAGCTTGGGGAACCATGAATCTTGGTCAAGGACACATGACCTACAGTGACTATATCTCAGAACAGAGTGCCCCATTGCAGGTCTTAGATATTCTCTCAACAGACTAGTCTCATTGTCATTTTGCTAACTCAATCCCCTTTCTCAGGAAGCACAGAACTCTGAAATAGATTACCAACAGCTTAATTGGAAAGCTGCTCATTCTCAATGTGGGGATATTTGAACCATGTAGAGATCAATTTCATATACAAGATTTTTAAATTCAAATCTAGAGCTAGCAGAGAATAAGCTCTTTGGTATAATGCAGAGAGATACCTATTTAAAGATGCCCTAACTTCTTAAAAATATGAAAAAGTTAAAACACCAGTCTCAGAAAGTGACAATGGTGCTTCCCTAGATAACATGAAAAGAGAGAACACAGTACAAATATAAAACAATATAGCCCTGGCTGGTGTGGCTCAGTAGATTGAGTGCCTGCCTGTGAACCAAGGGGTCAATGGTTCGACTCCCGGTCAGGGTACATGCCTGGGTTGCAGGCCGGGTCCTCAGTTGGGAGTGCATGAGAGGCAACCACACATTGATGTTTCTCTCCCTCTTCCTCCATTCCCCTCTGCCTAAAAATAAATAAATAAAATCTTAGGAAAAAAACAATGTAATTGTAAAGGTAGTTTCCTTTCCATGCTTAAAAAAGATGAAGATTTCAATCATTGTTCCCTACTTTCTACTTATCGTAGGAGGAACAAAAAAGAAGTTCCTCAAGAGAAGACATAAAGAGCCAGAAGTGTGGTTAATCATTCAACAAAAAGATTTCAAAGCTCATTAAAATTGTCTCTGAAGCAGCAAACATTTCCCAGGTCACATGAACTATAAACTCAGACTGAGCTGATTCAAGATTGTGGCCCAGAGAGGTGAAGGCCCAAAATTACACCACAGACTTTCCTATCAGGTATAATCAATTGTAGCAATTCACTGTTTTTGTTTTATTTTGGGGGAGGTGTGGACAAGCTTAGGTGTCCAGTCTTGACATTTAGAAAGTATATATGAAGTTATAATTTAAGGTGCTCATCTTTAGAAAAATATATTCAAGTTACTCATTGAAATATAAAGCATAAAACATTCACTAGGAGTGAATCAAGCTTTCAAAGTACACACTTTACTATTAATTATTTATTTAGTTAGCAAACATTTATGAAGCACCTACCCAAGTGCATGGTATTATATACAGGAAAGTTAAGAATTATCCATTTTTGTTTTTTCTGGAACATTTATAGATAGAAAAAAGAACCAACTGCTCTTAAACAATGAAATTTAACAAGAGTAAATGTTCATTATCCAATTCAGGTTCCAAAAAGCCACCACCTTAGTACGGTGGAAAACACAGTCTCACCTCATCCCTCACAGGCACACGTTACTATATTATGTGGTAAAACCTGCTTCGCAGCTTTTGATGCAAAAAAGGATTAGGAAGTTTTATTCATTCTACAAGTATTTACTGGAACATCTACAAATGTGTTGTTGAGCATTGTCCCAGAGATATTGGTTGATGTAAAGGTGAAGCTAAACAGAAACTCAGTATGAGGTAAGACTGTGGTATGGTGTGAATGCTAAAACTGCTACTACAATGTTCAAATATGTGAAGTAACAGTCCTAATATATTGAGATCACTTCAAATGAAAATTAAAGGCCTCCCATTCAGAAAGTCATAGACACTAGAATATAGGCAAAAGTAGGTTATCTGGATAGTGAAGGTCTCTCTATAATCAAGTCATGTTAGGACTGGTTAAAGGAACTGGGAATGTTTATAAGGTCTTTGTTATACTTTAATATGTAGGAAAAACTTGATGCATCTTGTTCTAGAGCAGAGGATCTCAACCTGTGTAACAAACAAACAAACAAAACCAAAGCCTTAAAGAAGTCCAGAAAGTCCTTGAAATTATTTATTGAAATTTATGAATATAAGCATTTTTTCCTAGAAAAGATGCTATTGATAGTTTATATCAGACTTTCAATAGAGTCCCTGACCCAAAAGATTTAAGAAACAATGACTAGAAAATAAACTAAGTCCAATATATAAAAGTTATGTATAACCAGATTTTGGTTCAATGTTAGGAAAAGCTTCATAACTACTTTAGCCTTATAATGTAGTAATATCTCACAAAGAAAGCATTTATGCAGAGGGTATTTATTTACATGGGGTACTACAATATGAGAAATTGTGGATATACTTTCAAATCTGTCATGGCTTTGATCTGAAAAGATATATGTTTTGAGATCTTATGTCATATTTAAAAAGAGCAATAGTTTTCAATATTTTTCAAAAAAGTATTAAGCTAAAATCATTGTTACATAAGAATTTTATTTATGGGGAAGAGGTATATGACGTAATAGCTGTAAATACATGCTTGTTATATTTTTTGTATAGTATCTACTTCTGTTCTAGATAACAAGCAAAAAATGGAGTAAGTGAAACTCATGATAGTTAGTACAGATAGAAAGCATCCTACATAGTGTATTAGACATAGAAAGAATAAAAGGGAATAGAGAATACATGGAAACACCAAGTAAATGTAATCTATTCATTAAGCTAAGATCATGTCACCTATATAATATTAAACTACATGTTGTCCCTAAAATGATCATTTATTGGTGACACCCTTTATGGCCTCAAGATGTCCTCTGCCAAAAATGTCAAAGATTAAAAGTATGGATTCTCAGCAAATCTTTGGTAAGTTATACTTGTGGCCAGGCTTACTTACTTCGGCAAAAGTAAGCATGTATTCATTCCAGGCCCCTTCCCTGGGCTGAGTTCCCAGACTCACATCCAACTCTGGTCCTTATAGTTACAAGTATGTTATCAGCAGGGAAGGCTGTGTGGCGTAGACAGGACAAAAGAACTGCAGACTCATAATTTAGTATTATCTTTGTTTCACCCCACTATGCCCTATCCTGACTGTGCTGAGTGAATCCACCTCATACCTTTCCTTTGAAGCAGACTTTACTTCTTAGAGCAGTTTTAATTGAGTGAGGAAAAGAAAAGAATTTGCATTCATCCCCTACTTCCACACATGCACAACCTAACCTACTATCAACCTCCTGAAAACGAGTGAGACATTTGATATAATTAATGAACCTACACTGCCACATTATCATCACTTAAAATTCAAGGTTTACATTAGGGTTCACTCTTGGTGCTGTACATTCTGTGCATTTAGACAAATGTACGATATGTAACCATCATTATAGTCTCATACAGAACAGTTTCACTGCCCTAAAAATTCTTTGTGCTCTGTCTAGTCATCCCTCCCTCACTCTCACCACTGATATTTTTATGGTCTCCATAGTTTTGCCTATTCCCGAATGTCATATAGTTGGAATTGTACAGTACGTGGCCTTTTCAGATTGGCTTCTTTCATTCAGTAGAATATGTATTTAAGGTTCCATGTGTTTTCTTTGGATTCAGAGTTCATTTCTTTCTGGTGCTTAATAATAATCTACTGACTGGATGTACCATGGTTTATTTATCCATTCACCTCTTGCAAGACGTCTTGGTTGCTTCTAAATTTTGGTAACTACAAATAAAGCTATCATGAACATCCATGTGCAGGTGTTGTATGAAAAAAAAACTTTTCACCTCATTTGGGTAAATACCAAGGAGGATGATTGCTGGACCATATGGTAAGAGTATGTTCAGCTTTGTTAGAAACTGCCAAACTGTCATGCAAAGTGGCTGTACCATTGTACATTCCACCAGCAATGATGGGGGCTCCTGTTTCTCCATATCCTCATCAGCATTTGGTGGTGTTACTGTTCTGGACTTATTTTTTCCATTCTGTAACCAAACAGAAAGAGGGTCTATCCACCTTCATTCTGGCTAACAGCAGAACCAAACAATCAGCAGTGGAGAAATTGCATTAGCTTTTTTGCTAGCACTATGAAAGGAGGATAGGAAAGCTATTACTGAAAAGCCTGATTTTTGGCCAAATTTCTTAATCCTAAAGTAAATATTGTAGCTCAAATGAAAGTTTGTAGGCTACTGGCTGAATATTTTTTAAAAATTGAAATAATAATATTTGCTACAATAAAATATTACATGAATAAAAATCACGTCACAAATATTTAAAATTGAGGCATTTTAGAAATGTCATTCATTATTTAAAAACATGACTACAAAGCAAAAACTCTAAGATGACTATCACCAAATTAAAATAAATTACAATAAACATGTATATGAAAATCATAGAAATATTTAAAGGTTAATGACAGATGCACAAAATCAAACATGTATAATATAGCTTTTTTTAAAAAAGATTTTACTTACTTATATTTAGAGAGAGGTGAAGGGAGGGAGAGAAACTCGCATGCCCCCAACCTGGGAGACCTGGCCCACTAACCAAGCATGTGCCCTGACTGGGAATTGAACCGGCCACCTTTTGGTTTGCAAGCCAGGGCTCAAGACACTGAGCCACACCAGCCAAGGATAATACAGCTTTTTTCATACAAAAAGATAATAAATAGGATAATACTTTGAAAATATGTGAATTATGTGAATGTTGTCTGAAGCAGTAAAAGCAAGCTTATGCAAATAATGGGAAAAGACCCTAAGAAAAGATCTACTGGAATTAATATCTGGGGAACTCCAAAAACTTATGAAAATTTCTGAAAGCACTGGGAAACATTCAAAAATGGTTGGAAAAAAGCTCCTGAGGTTATTCTACAGGAAAAGGCTCTATCCTGGCAAGATACAAACAAAATCACCTAATAAGACTTGTCCATCTCTAATGTGTATGACCCCTGAGATATTTATTTAAGAAAAAAATGAATATTCAGAGTTGGAATTCATTTTGCAATAAGAACACAGAAGTGAAGAAATGAAGACCGGCTATGGAAGTTTATGTGAATATGGCAGCTTAGGTAAACATGGCTTGCATCCTCTCAAATCCAATACAAAATTAAGACTAAATTACAAAACAATCATCACTCACAAACATCTGAAATTGAGTTCAATGGAAGTCTAACTACGGAATTAAAAAAAAACAACATGCATCCAGACTGGTAGGAAGGGCAGAGACACGGAACAGGATGTCCACCTCCACACGTAGTAGATAGAAACTCAGGAGGGATATCATAGGAGACAGGAGTCCCAGCCCCATACCAGGCTCCACAGCCCAAGATTCTAGGGCCAGGAAGGTAAGTCTCCATAACTCTTGGCTTCAAATATCAGCAATGACTGAGTCAGTGGAACACAGAGCTGGAGTCCCAAGCAGTTCCTCTTAAAGAACCCGCACACGGACTTACTGAGACTCACTCCCTCCGAGCTTCAGCACTGGGGCAGCAGCTTGAAGGGCACAGGTGGCATATAGGGAGGAACTGAAGTGTCTGGCATCAAGGCAAGAGTTGGGGGGCAGCTTTCTCCCAGACAGAAAGGCTTACAGAGGCCACTGTCCCTTTTCTGAACCCTCCATCCACAGGGCCACAGCCGGC
>VMDR010035566.1:0-10735 GCA_007922815.1 Macrotus californicus | reverse complement strand
GAGGAAACCAGAGGAATAAAACCCCTTACTTGCAGAGGATCAAGCATAAGAATTACATCAAACTTCTTTTCAAAAACAATGCAAACAGAAAGATCGTGAAATGAAATATTAAAAGTGCTGAAAGAAAAAAAAATAACTTCAGGATGGAATTATGTATCCAGCAACATTATCCATAACAATTAAAGAGAAATAAAGATTTTCTCAAACAATAGTTGAAGAGAGTTTTTGCTAGTACACCTGCCTTGCAAGTAAAATTAATAGAAATTCTTCGCAAAGAAGGAAAGCGACCTCGGTCAGAAAATGAGATCAGCAAAACAAACAAGTGAGCAAAATATAATCAGAAACATTGACATAAAGAACAAACTGACAATAACCAGAGGGGAAGGGTTAGGAGAGGAGGGGACAACAGGGGAAAGAAGGGGAAGGGTCATCAAGGAACATGTCTGAAGGACTCATGGACAAAGCCAACTTGTGGGGGAGGGGACTGAGGGTGGGAGATGGGGGTGGGCAGGGCAGGGGAGAGTGGTGGTGGGAACTGGGGACAACTGTACTTGAGCAATAAAAATAAATAAATAAATAAGCAACAAAAAATTAATAATTATGCAAAAGAAATGCTATGTGTTACGTATTCTAAGTCATGCATTTTTCCACATTTTAATCTCTCAAATAGAATGAATCTTAATAATAAAAAAGACTGTATTTATTAACAAAATGAATCAATTACCAATAACCTTCCAAAATAGAAAGAACCAGGCCCAGTGGGTTCACTGGTGAATTTAAACAAACATTTAAGAAAGAAATTATATCAATTCCCCACCCTCATACCCACAAAATAGAAGTAGAGGGACCTTTTTCAAATTCATTCTGTGAGGCCAGCTTTTCCCTAATAACAAAGGCAGACAAAGGCATAACCAGAAGGAAAAACTATATACCAGTATCTCTCATGAACACAGATGTAAAAATATTCAACAAAATATTAGCAAATTGAATCCAACAATGTTTGGAAAAAATTATATCCAACCACCAGGAGGGATTTATCCCAGGTTGTTAGGCAGGTAAATGTTAGAAAATCGATGAATGTAATTTATCGTATCAGTAGGATATAGAAGAAACTTATATAATTATATAGATAGATGCAGGAAAAGCACATGACAAAATGCAAAACCCATTCATGACAACAACTATTCAGAAACTAAGAATAGGAAGGGAATTTCCTCAATTTGATAAAGAACATCTACGAAGGACTTACAGTTAACCTCATTTTTATGGTGAGAAACTAGATACTTTCCTGCTAAGATCAGGAACAAGTTAGCATGTCTGCTCTCACTGCTTTTATTCAGCACTGTACTGGAAATCGCAGCTAATGCAAGAAAAGAAGAAAAGGAAAATAAAGTATACTGATTGTGAAGAAATAAAAATGTCTTTGCTTGCAAGTGACATGATTATGTAGAAAATCCAAAGAATCAACAACTCCTGAAACTAATAAGAAATTTATAGCAAGGTTGCAAAATGCAAAGTTAGTACACAAAAAGCAATTATTTTTTTGTATTCCAACAATGAACAATTGGATTTAAAACAAAAAATATAATACAATTTATGTTAGCACTGAAAAAATATGTGTATAAGTGCAACGAAAAAGTACATGATCTATATCAGTGATGGGAAAAAATAAACAAAGGTCTAAATAAATATATGATATCCTATGTGGAGGACTCAATATTGTCAAGATGTAAGTCCTTCCAAATCTGATGGATATATAGATTCAATTCAATCCCAGTCAAAATATTAATAAGTTATTTTGAGGCTATTGACGAAGTCATTGTAAAATTTATATGGAAAGGCAAAAGACCCAAAAAAGCTAACACAGTATTGAGGGAAAAGACCCAAGTCAGAGAACTGACACTGTCTGAATGCAGAACATGGCGTCAAGTCACACTAACAAAGACAGTGTGGGGCTGGTGAAAGAACAGACTCAGTTACCCATGGAACTGAATAAAGAGCCTGGACAGATCCACAAAGATACCATCAACTGACCTTGGACAAAGGAACAAAGGCAATTAATTGAGGAAGCTTAGTCTTTTCAACAAATGATACTGGAACAAGTGGACATCCACATGCAAAAAAATAATTCCAGACACAAAGCTTCAATGTTTCATCAAAATTAACTCAAAAAGATCCAGAGATCTAAAATTCAACCACAAAACCAAACAAAAAATCTCCTAGAAAATAATATAGGAGAAAATCTAGGTGATCTTGTTTTCACAATTACTTTTTGGATATGAAATCAAAATCGTGAGCCATGAATGAAAAAATTGATAAGTTGGATTTTAGTGAAATTACAACTTCTGCTCTGTGAAAGACACTGAGCCTGAGAATGTAGAGACAATTCAGATACTGGAGAAAATATTTTAAAACATGTATCTGATAAAGTACTGGAATTCAAAATAAATAAAGAACTTTTAAAACACAAAAATTTAAAAGAAGTCCTACCCAATTGAAAGATGCACAGAACATCTGAACAGGCACCTCAGCAAAAAAATGATACAGATGGAAAGTAAACATAAAATACTCAGCATCATATGTCATCAAGGAAATGCAAATTAAAACACCTATTAGAATGGCTAAAATTCAAATCACTAAAAACACCAAATGCTCATGAGGAGCAATGGAAACTCCTTATCTTTGCTGGTAGGAATGCAAACTGATACAGCCACTTTAGAAGACAATTTGCAGTTTCTTACAACACTACACATAGCAATTGTACTCCTTGGAGCTTACCCAATGGAGCTGAAAACTTATATTGGCACCAAAACCTGCATGTGAATGTTCACAGCAACTTCACTTATGATGTCAAAACTTAGAGGCAACCAAGAGGTTCTTCAATAGGTGAATGGAAAAACACAATCTGGTACATCCATACACTGGCATCTTACTCCATGATGAAGGAAAAATGAGCTATCAAGGCAAAAAAAGACATGAAAGAACTTAAGTGTATATTTCTATGTGAAAGAAGCCAGTGTGAAAGGCTATAAAACTATAAAACTTGTAGAACATAACACAGGAGACAATCTAGCTGGCCTTGGATTATACTTTCTTTGTTTAGTAAGAGATTAGTTTATGGATAATAATATGGGGCAGATTGGGAGTTTGCCAAGGCCTGAAGTGATGAGCTTCTCAGGAATAGACCAGCAGACAGGAGTGACCCAGACAGACAAGTAGACAGACAGAGGGACAGAGAAAGAAAGTCAAATGGTAAAGAGGCTCAGACCCAGGCCCTGCCTTAGCAGCTGTTTCTGGGCTTCAGATCCACCTCTGTCCTGGAAACCCAGGGGATAAACAAGGCTGGCAGTGGCCTCAGTTCTTGCAGGGTGCCCTTCCTCACTCTCTCCTGTCCCTCACCAGCTGGCAGGCATCCTTGACAGGTGGTATTTCTGGGGTAGGGGGAGCTTGGTCTGGGGCTGAGGGGACAGCCGGTCAAGGCTCCCGGAGGCACCCTGGGTGGTGTCGGGTTAGCAGCAGCACTGCAGGGAATCCGGTCAGGCACCAGGCACCTGGGTGGGGCACAGCTCAGCATGGCCCTTGCGTCCAGGGCAGGTCCCCCTGCCACCCCTGCCTGCCACACCAATATGGTACAATAAATACAATTTCAAGTAGAGTAACTATATGAATTTTTGGGAAAGGTAAAACTATAAATGCAGTAAAACAGATCAGTGGTTGCCTGGGGTGTGGAGGAGGCAGAGAGGGATGACTAGGTTGAGCACAGGGTAATTTGAGGACAGTGACACCTTTCCGTGTGGTACTCCAGATGTACGTATGTCATTATACGTTTGTGAAAACCCATGGAACGTACAACACAAAAGGTGAACCCAAACATAAACTATGGACTTTAATTAATTAGTAATAAAGCATTAACATTGGCTCATCAGGTGTAATAAGCGGATCACAACAATGCAAGGTGTTACTAATAGGGGAAACTCAGGGGTGGGACATGCAAGGGGGTCTGTGAGAGCTGCTGTGCATGCTGCTCTGTTTTTTTGTAAATCTAAAACTGAACATGTCACAAGCAGACGACTTCTTGAGTTAATAAACAGCGAGTGTGGTTCTGGCGCACATGGTGTAGTATAGCTGTGCTAATCTGAAACTAAAACTACTCCTTGCAGTGATTGCATAAATCCTTTAGAAAGGACACGGCAAAGAAAATATCTAAGAAAATACCACAATAGAGGGATCATGAGGCAACAAAAATAGCAAGGCATCCCTAGAAGAGATTTCAAAGTGTAGATTGTGGTAGTGTGCTTTCTTGCCAGCACAAATTTTATGAAATTATATTAAGTACTGTGTAGTGCCTGACCTTCTTGCTCTATTCTGTATCCCAGAGAGCTACACTCGCCAGGCTCCTTTGCTCTCTGCCTTCCTAGATAAATTTGGCCAAGAAGAGGCACTGGCCAAAGACCGAAGGTCAGGAAGAGAAGACAAACCTCCCTCCTCTCTCTGTCTTTTGGGCTGAGTTTCTCACTATCTCATCAGTAACTCAGTGTCCCCCAGATAGGCCCTGGCTCCTTACTACTAACTTTTACCAAGTATACCTGCCAAGTTCTAGCTTCTCTAGCAAATCAGTTTCAATGACTACTTCCCTTTGATCCTCCAGTTTTAGGGGTGGAAACATCTTCCTATACATACTGATATATTGTCTCATAAATTCATTGGCAGTTTCTCATCTCTTCAATAAACTTTGTAATCAATTCTCTATATTAAATTTCCTCTATTTTTGTAATATGAGGTCTGTCTGGTAAAAGTCCAGCCATTGTTAATATAATGAGCCATTAATGTGACCTGGCAGCCAAGGAGAATGGACTGGAATGTGCATGTGTGAACAATGACAACTTCAGTGTACTAGACAGTGGGGGTGGTAGACACCGTTGAGTGAGCATGTGAACTGTGCGGCCATCACATTCAAATGACTGAGCAATTAGAGCAACAAATCTGCATCAGATTTTGCATTAAGCTTGAACATTCCTCCATGGAAAGTATTTGGATGATTCAGAAGGCTGCAGCTATGGGCAACTGGTGATTGGCAGTTTCATCATGACAGTGTGCCTGCTCCTGCATCATGTCTTGTGCAGAGTTTTTTGGCAAAATATCAAATCATGCAGGTGACTCAGATTTGGTGCCCTGCAACTTCTGGCTTTCCCAAAACTAAAATCACCTTTGAAAAGGAGGAGATTTCAGACCATTGATGAGATTCAGAAAAATACAGCAGGGAAACTGACGCAACTGGGAAAATTGTGTGAGGTCCCAAGGCGTCTACTTTGAAGGAAACAGAGGTGTGATTGTCCTGTGTACAATGTTTCTTATATCCTCTTCAATAAATGTCTTTGTTTTGCATAGTGCATGGCTGGATACTTTCTGGACAGGCCTCATGTTAGTTTATATTTTCTAGTTTGGCCCTGTATGATATTAGTGCCCTCAACAAAGAAAACACAATTTTTTGAAGATATTAACTTGTAAAGCAATGAAAAATTTTGAGTCAGCATCAGTCAGTTTAAATTTGTCCTTCTTACATGAACTTATTAAAAACTATGCCCTAGTAGGTGAAGACAGAAAGCAACTTTAAAAACATACACAGAAATACAAAAACTTCAATTTGTAATACAGTATCCTAAGGCAAATGAAACAGTTTTTGGTGATAATAATTACTTAGAATTTACTAAACAGTGTTAATTTATACTGAATGTAAAGAATCCTCTCTGAAAAAGAGGATATTTGAAGTTCGATTTGAAAAACAAAAAGAGCCAGCCTCATGAACATCAGGAGTAAGAATGCTCTAGGCAGAGGGAGCACATTAATAAAAAAGTGCAAAGGTGAGCCAGTATAGCCGGAACAAAATAGGAGAGGTAGAAAGAGGGAGGGAAGGAGAAAACAGGCAGGAGCCAGCTCATGTGGGGCCTTGTAGTGACGTTGAGTTCTTTATTCTAAGAACTATGCAAAGTCATTGGAGAATGACTTCATCAGCTTGGACAGTTATAACAAATTACCATGGCTTGGGTGGCTTAAACAACAGAAATTTCTATTTCACAGTCCTGGGAGCTAAAAAGTCCAAGATCAAGGTATCCGCCAGTTCAGTCTGTTGTGGACACTCTTCGGCATTTGCAGATGGCTGCCTTCTCACTCTGTGTTCACCTGGCAGAGGGAGATCATCTCTCTTGGGTCTCTTCTAATAAGGATCCCATTCATGGAGTCTTCACCCTCATGACCTAATTAATTACTACCTAAAGGCCCACCTCCAAAAACTAAAACACTGGGTTTTAGGGCTTCACCATATGAAGCTGAGGAGTCACAAACATTCAATCCATAGCACAGAGTGTTCAATTGTGGAATAGTATAACCTTATTTGAAAATGTAAAAGATCTGCCTGGCTGCTACACAGAAAAAGGATGGGTGCTGTGGGCAGGGGGAGACCAGAAATGGGAGTGGAACAGGAAGATGAGTTAGACAATTTTCAGGAGTTTGGGCAGAGAAGGTAGGGTTTGGTTTAAAGTGGGGTGGCTATAAGGATAAACTGCAAAGCAATTTTTACATAATGAGCAAGACTTAGATCTTCATTGACATATTAAGGTTATTTTCTAAATAAAGCATGTTTTAATTTTATTAGTATATTATTGAAGGGCATCATATAAAGTTAACACAGTCAAAAAAGACTTGTACAGTTGACGAGATCAAAGTGAAATTCAATGATGATATTTCTATTACTTTTGGGGGATCAAAAGCCAAACAATTCAGATTTATCCCAGCCTGCAAAGTGGAGAGTTACAGAAGGGAGGCAAATGCTTTATGGGACCTGGGTAGCCTGATGGTAAGTTAATAATATTCAGAATAATAAAATGTTCATGCAGGCTTCAATATCCTACCATTCCAAGGCTCAGGAAATGATAGACCAATGCTAATATATACTTTATTTAATAAAATACTTTCTAGGTCTTTCTGTCTTTCAATGACCTACCTACATGTAAAATTAAAAGCGCTCCTTACAATGGTGCTCCTTACTTTTTGGTCCACATTGCCAAGAGCACCCGAAGTGAACCAAATGAACTTCCCCTGGGATAATTTAGTTCCAGCAGTTCAGCTTGCTTTGATATTTAATGTTAATTCATGCGAGTTGATGTCTATGAGAAGAGTTAAAGTTTCACACAGGACAAAAGCATTTCTCTAAAAATGACTAATATCTTTTAATGACTCAAGACTCATTTTGTAAAGATACAAAAAGAAAGGCAACTTTAATAATTAATACTTTGATAACATGTTTTGAAATTTATAGAAATTTCTAATTGTTCAGGAAAAAAAATGACCAACTAACTAAGACTGCCTTCAGTGATAACAGATGAATTCGTAAACCTAAGTGGGTCTCTAAAAGCCTATTGTGCATATTTCAGAAGTTAGCCCGCCGTGTTGAAATGGTCTCTCTTAGAGAGTTAGGAGATGATTTTAGACCTAAATAATTCCTGCTAAAACCTATAGAATTTAGCATGCAATTTTTCAGTTCAGGAAATCATTATTGTTGTGGTCTGGTGCTTGCGAGATTTGTTTTATTTTGTGTGTTTTCTTTTAGTGTGATGCTTAAGAACATAGTAAGAGCAGAAAAGAAAACAGGATTGCATGATATTACTATGCGCCGTGCACTGTCCAACATGTTTTACACGTATTACCCTCACATCATCCAATGAAGCAAGCACTACTATTAGCTACATTTTAACAGATAAGGAAAATAAGACAGAGAAGGCTTCAGGAACTTGTCCAAAGTCATAGAGCTAGGAGGGGGCAGACCTGGGGGTCCCCAGAGCCACCGGCTCCAGCCTGCTGTATTGCCTCTCAAAAGTAGATGGCTATTTTTATGGCACATTTTATTTTCTTTATTTTTATTATTCAAAATAATCCCTTATTTTCTACCAATAGTTATTGAAGTTTAGTTCTTTAAGAGATACTTCCCATATTTTACATTCTGACTATGGTAGTTTTCAGAACAATTTAAGTTTAAATTGCACATTTGACAGAAAACAAAAAAGGCATAATGGTAATTTAAATAGGGAGATAGGTCCCTAGAGGTGTAGTTTGTGTGGAGTGATATGTGAGGTGCTCTAGGCATTTGTTTTACCTATAATTGCCTCTGTGAAAAATCATTTACTTTTTTTTGTTCCGCTGCTCTTAATGATTAACTGTTGAGTGCGAAGTTCAAGGATAAGAGCCAACAAGACCACATCCTCTTCGTTAAACTGATTAAGGCCTCCTCTGGTCAGTTTGGAATCCTCTCAAGTTTGTCTTTAGACTTCACAGATGTCCTATTAGAACAGTCAGACCTTTCAGGAGGCAGCTGTCTGTACGCTAATTCAGGAGGAAATTCTATTTATTCCCACTGATGCTCTCAGACCTCTGAGCTTTGGAGTAAGAAGTATGGCAGAGGAGGAAGAGTCTCACCCCATCTCAGCCTTGTTTCTTAAATGCAAAATCACTGTGGGCCTTCTCGGGCATGGAGCAGAGTCACACTGTGCTAGCAATGTCCAGGGACTTTAGGATATTCTAGAAAGGATGCTGATCCACCAGTCAGCACCTACCCTCACCACCTATATATAATCGTATGATCATGATGAATAATTGAATAATGAATCGATGAAATATGGTACATAAATAGTTCCCAGTAATAAAAGAAATAAATTTTACATTTATATTAGCTTAATCAGGGCACTATCTACCATTTGGAGCAGTGAAGAATAACTTATAAAGTAATAATAACCTCTGTTATCAACTTGCCCAAAAGTCTCCAATTATTACCATGAAATGTACCACATTCATGAGGAGCGGGCCCGTTTTGTAATGTATCACTTGTGTGGCATAAATGACTCCAGGCACATGCTGGGCAAAAAGAAAAGTGGTAGAAAATGTTGTTTCAAAAGGGAAAAAATATTGTAAATGTTTGTTACATTTATAAAAATATGTATTAAAAATTAAATAGGTACTTATTGGTACAATATATCCTTAAGGCAATTTATAATCAGATTATTTTGTTTTATTATTTCTTTGTATTATTAATGCTTAATTTTGAAATGTATTTTTATGATGTTACAGTATGAGAGTTGTTGAGAGGCCCCATCAGTGTTCCATCTGTAATTTTATTCTTTTTCGAAAGGGTATTTTTACTGCTGTTCTAGACAACCAGTTCTCTTTCACTCCTCTTTATGCTGAACTTCACGGTCATTGTGTTCACAAGTGGTGGTGCACAGCGTACCAAGGGCAGCTTTTCAAAATAGCAGTCGATTGTGTTTAAGAGAGGAAACAATAGTACATGCAATATCCCTGGGCAAAAACAGTAGAGAAATGTGTGGGAGTTGTTGAGCCTACCAAGCAAATTTCTCCCCTCTATGCAGACTTTGAGAAGATTTAGATTATACTCAAAACTGAGCATTTCATATATTTTTAAGCAGAAATATGGGAAGCAATGTACTGGGACAGTAGTTCTCAGCATATCACATCCGCTGGTGCATTGCCATCATTTGTGAGATGTAACACAAGTAACGGGCAGTAACAATAGTTAAAATGAACCAAAGTGTGTTTTAGTAATTTTTATCCCTTTTTGAGACTAGAGTCAAGATTTTCTTCAATATAAGATCAGTTTCCCATGTTTTAGTCTGATAGGCCCTGTGAAATAGGAGAGAAAGATGAGGTTGTACCGACTGTGGCAGGCATTTATTTTGTTGATGACAGATAGGACCCGGCGATGGGCTATGCGTTGGAGAGTGTGTGGGACACACAGCCATCGCCTATCACGATGGAAGAATCAAGGGCCTCTGTTAACAGCTTAGCACAGGTGGGTGTGGATCTTGACAGCAGAGATGCGCTGACAGCACAAGGAAAGCAAGCTCTGCTGAGTGTGCTATGTCATCTCCCTTTGTAGAAAATGGAAAAAACAAACCATAGGCTGGTGAAAATACTACTACAATTTGCCACTAAATTATAAGTTAAGCGGGATGGGAAAGCACTACATGAAATAGAAGGGCTGACACTCAAGAAAAGGAGCTAATCTAATTTGACCTTCAAAACAGACTTCCTTTAGAACATAATAAAAGCTGAAAAAGAAAAGTGACCTCAAGTTGAAGAGTTATGCTGCTAAAAATTAAAATCATGTCACGGGTTTAAGACACAGACATGGGAATTTGCAAAAGAAGGTATTTCTCACACATGCCGACAAATGGTCCAGGTGCAAAGTCACCTTGAGAAAGAACCAAAAATCAGCTCCAATTAGAAGTGTGCATCCTAAGCTGATATACATCTCAAAAATTTTTAAAACTTGCCATATTCAGTTAAAGCAATTTTTCTCTAAAATTTTATTTCATGAAATTTGTCAATCTATTTTTCCTTATAGATTCTGACTTTAACTCTTTGTTTAGGAAGTACATTCCTGCTATAAAATATAAACGTGTATATTCTTATTAACTTTAGTTTCATACAGTTGCGATTTCTACATTATAAGTAATTAATTCACTTATACCTTGTTTTGTGTATGTATGGTGAGAAGTCAGAAGCTCACAATTTTTGCTGTTTGCAAGCCAGTCCCTCCACCACCATTGATTTAGTGTTGTGTCCTCCTGCTGTTGACTTGGTATGCTTTCATTATTATCTATTCAACTGATACATGCATTTGTAAATTTTCTCCCAATGTGTGATAGAATGGCTGCTTTTCAGTTTG
>VMDR010035565.1:0-10736 GCA_007922815.1 Macrotus californicus | reverse complement strand
ATCTACAGCAGTGGTCAGTACCTGTAGGTGGTAATGGCTCTTTTATCTTTCAGATCCCGAAGAATACCTCTAGCATGTTGTTAGAGTAAGGGTTGAAAGAAAAAGCATGTGAATTAAAATACATTATTGAATGACTTGGAGCTTTCAAGTCAAAAAAATAAAAATTGAATCATGAACATTTTATTCAGTCTGTCAAATAGGTCAACATCCATAACAACAACAGAAATTAATAGTATGATCTTTGCTTTGGAAATTCTAATTTACTGTCCTGTTCTAAGTCATAGAGTAATCAGGGAAATGTACCGATACCTGAAAATGACCCATCCTATAAAGAGATGAGTGGAGCTCAACTTGTTTCAGATAGTTTAATTATATACAGTGTGTGAACTAGAAATGAAAATGGTCTTCAGTCATTTCTGTCTTGTTTTATTTATCCTCGCATCATTTCTATACTCTTAAAAGATCATCATATTTTTCTCAAGTCTATTTTGCTTTTTTATTTTGTATTATTCTTTAGGTCTTTTATTTCATGGATTTTTAAAATTTAAATCATTATTTTATTTTCCAGTTATAGTTAACATACAATATTATTTTAGCTTCTGGTACATACCCCAGTAATTAGGTATTGTACAACTTTCTAAGTGATCATCCTGATAAATCTAGCACCCAGCTGACACCTTGCATGAGTATTAGAACATTACTGACTGAATCCCCTCCCTGAGCTGCATTTCACCTCCCCATGACGACTCTGTAACCAGTTTGTACTTCTTACTCCCTTCGACTTTTTCACATCCCTCAACTCCCTTCCCATCTGGCAAACACTGAAATGTTCTCTAATCTCTGAGTCTGTTTCTGTTTTCCTTGTTAGATTCATTTGTTGATAGATACTATTTATTGCCATTTTTGACATTTTTTTCTTCTACTTGAAGAAAACCCTTTAACATTTCATGTAATACTGGTTTGGTAGTGATGAACTCCTTTAGCTTTTCCTTGTCTGGGAAGTTCTTTACATATCCTTTGATTCTAAATGATAGCTTTGCTGATAATCATGGTGGTGGTCTTGCTTTTCATCACTTTGAATATTTCTTGCCAGGCCCTTCTGGCCTGCAAAGTTTCCATTGAGAAATCAACTGGCAGTCTTACGGGAGCTTACTTGTAGATAACTAACTGCTTTTCTTTTGCCACTTGTAAGATTTTCTTTGTCTTTAACCATTTGCATTTTAATTAAGATGTATCTTGGTGTGAGCCTCTTTGGGTTCATCTTGTTTAGGACTCTGCACTTCCTGGACTTGAATGTCTGTTTCCTTCACCAGGTTAGGGAAGTTTCCTGTCATTTTTTCAAACAGGTTTCCAATTCCTTGCTCTCATTGCTCCTGTGATGACACCCCCATGGTGCAAGTGTTGGTGTGCTTGAAATTGTCCTAGGGCTCCTTACGTGATCTTCATTTTTTTTTATTCTTTTCTCTTTTTGCTATTCTTATTGGGTGTTTTTTGCTTCCGTATATTCCAAATCATTGATTTGATTCTCAGCTTCATCCACTCTGCTGTTGATTCCCTATAAATTATTCTCTGTTTCAGTTAGTGTATCCTTCATTTCTGACTGGTTCTTTTTTATGGGTTTCATGTCCTTTTTTATGGTTTCCATGTCCTTTTTTATGCTGTCAACGTTGGTGACGTTCTCTCTAAATTCAGCTACTCTTTCCCTAAGTTCATGAACATCCTTATAACCAGTGTTTTGAACTCTGCATCCAGGAGATTGTTTGTCTCTATTTTGTTTAGTTCTTTTTTTGGAGTTTTGTTCTTTCCTTTCATTTGGGACATGTGTCTTTGTCTCCTCATTTTGGCAGCCTCCCCGTGTTTGTTTCTATGCATTGCATAGAGCTGCTGTCTCCCTTGCTGGGTAGAGTGACCTAAAATAGTAGGTATTCCATAGGGTACAGTGGTACAGCCTCCCCAGTCATCTCATCTGGGCACTCCAGGTACTCCCCCACCCCTGTGTGGGCTGTGTACACCCTCCTGTTGTATTTGATGCTTGATTGCTATTGGCACCTCAATGGGAGGGATTTATCCTCAGGGCAGTTGGCTGCAAGGACTGGCTGCAACCACCAAGCACTGTGGAGGATCAGCTGTGCAGGGCCCTCCCCACAGAGCAGGACTTGATTCAGCAGGGCTCTGGTGCCCCCTGAGTCTGCCTCTTGAGTGTATCACTGAGGAGGTGGTTGGGTGGTGCTTTCATATGGTCGAAATTATCCACTGGGTATGCTGACTCTGTCTGGCCTCTTGGGCGCCGCAGGCCAAGCTCAGCTGCCGCCGCCTGTGTGTGTTCTACCTGGGGCCACCCATCCGGCTTGAGCTACAAAGTAATCTGCAGATGGCTGCATCTTGTGCTGGGCTTGGAGGTGCCCAGGAGGAGGCCAAGCTGTGAACCACAGCTGGCTGCTCCTAGCGCTGGGCCTGGGACCACTTAGTAAGAGGTAGGGGGCACACTGAGGCGAGATGCCGCTTGTTTGAGAGATTGTAGGAAAGTCTGAAGTGTGAGCCACAACAGGCCATTTGTATGGATAAGCTAGTGGAAACAGCTTTGGTGGGCCCACAAGTTTGGTAGGGCATGGTCTCAGGGAGTCACTGGGGTGGGGTGAACAGCGTGAGCCAGGTTGATGGAGACTCAGATGTGGTGCCCCACCTGCAGTCCTTGTGTGGGGGAGGGCTCATCAGAGGAAGAATGTCCTTGTCTGGGAGAAAGCTGCTGCCCAACCTGATGCCAGACAGTTTGCCCTCGAATGCCCCTGCTCCCATCCCCATGCTGGAGCTCAGACAAAGTGAGTTAGAGTAAGTCTGTGTGCAGGCCCTTTAAAAGGAACTGCCTGGGACTCTAGAAGTACTCCATCTCCCTCAGCCCTAATCCCCACTTGTTTTTACAGCCAGAAGTTATGGGACTTCTCTTCCCAGCACTGGAACCCTGAGCTGCAGGGCCTGGTTTAGGGCTGGGACCTCTCACTGTTCAGGGAGCATCTCCACAGCCAAGATACCCCTCCTGAATTTTATCTACCACACGTGGGTGTGGGGCCAGCCTATTCTGCGTCTCCACCCTTCCTTCCAGTCTCGATGTGGCTTCTTCTTTAAATCTCTAGTTGTAGGACTTCTATTCAACCAGATTTCAGGCAGTTTCTGAATGATGGTAGTTCTGTAGTTTAGTTGTAATTTTGATGTGGTTGTGGGAGGATATGAGTACCACATTTATTTACTTTGCCATCTTCACTCTAAGTCTCTATTTTATGGATTTTAAAAGTAGTTTCATTGTTATCATATCACTTTGATACTAATTTGATTACCTTTGTCTCTTTTTTATTTTAATAGCAGATTTTACTATTAAGAATTTATCTTAAATTATTTGAAAAGTCATATTACAAATTTCCATATATAATATCTTTAAAATTTAATAGTGGCTTGGTCAAGTAGATTTTTTACATTGACTTTAGGATAGTTTTAAGCAGTTCTGGACCAAAAGAAGTCAATTTTGTGAGTATTAAGCAACTAACATCCTTCATTTTTAATCCAAATATCAATGTGACAAAATAAGAAGGGTCAGAAACTCAAAATGGTTGTTAAGATCAGACACCGTCAATTCTTTGCTACTTTCTGATTACATACATGTGTTGTGCATCTTCCCTGTTTTAGAATTTCTTAAATTTTTTGCTCCCAAGAACTTGAATTAAAATAAAATGATAGTGAAATCATATCAACCCACTCAGAATTCAGATGTTAAAAATGTAATTAGAGGTGGAAATCTAGGTAATGGAAGCTTTAAAGTGTTTTGCTTTTTCCCCTGAAATAGGCTTTTTTAGCTTAGTGTCTTGGAAGGAGACTCACATTGAAAGCAGTTACCTTTTATATTTGGTAGGATGAAGCCATTGTTCTCTAATACCACACACAGTTTATAGAAGCAATATTCAACGATGTCGCCACATTGTTTAGTACTAACAATATGGCATCACATCATTTTCTCTTTTCTCCAACCATTATTAAAATAATTTATGTACATAGTGGCTTTGACTGTAGTTATTAGTGTCAAATAAATTCAGGCAGTTTAATTGCTACTAGATTATAATAATTTTTAAGAAAACTACATTTGATTTCTCAATTCCTGATTTGTTTTCAATACAAAGAGTGACCAGTGCAATGCAGAAAATCATGATCAAGTGTGCCGTGTCTATGAAAATGACTGGGTGTTGCATGTAAAAGACCCTAGCTTTAACGAGTGGACGTGAGAATGGTTTGTGATGTTACCTTGGTAACATCCTAGGAATTTATATTTGGCATACAATTTTGGTTCACAAACATATCCATAAAAATGCTTTCATATGGCAGTATCAAAGTATATGAAACATTTTCTATGTATGTAAATTGGCATCTTCATACTAGTGAGCAAACAAATGACAATTGGTAATAAATGCAATTCATTTTGGATGGTAGTTCACATTGTCAAGAAGCTATGTAATGATAATAAATATATATCGACTTACTCCTTTAACCGTGAGTTGCACATCTGAGGTTTAATTTTTACATACTGAATTTCATTAACCTGATGGTGGTTTGTGGACAGGTCATCAGAGTCATCTGTAGAAATTTGCTTGGCAATGATGGTTTTTTAAAGCAAATTGGCAAATTTTTCAAACCCTCAGATGTTATTGGTTCTTAAAACTAAAACGGTTAACTCTTATACAACACAAGAATTAGGGGCACCAACCCCCTAGCATATCTGAGAATCCACATATGACTTTTGACTCCCCCAAAACTTAACCACAGTCGTCCCTCAGTATCCACGGAGGATTGCTTCCAGGACCCCTGTGCATACAACATCCATGGATGCCCCAGTCCCTTACATAAATAAAGTGGCATAGAACAATGTGTACAGTTGGCATACTGCATCTGAAGATTCTCAACTGCAAATGGAGAATTCTGTTTTTAATCCCCAGATGGTTGACGATGAGGATGCAAAACCCAAGGACAGAGGGTCCACTATATATTTACTGAAGAAAAGTCCATATTTTTCAAGGGTCAGCTGTAGTAGTTAGCTAATTTTGGCACTGTTACCAGAGAATATCTTAGCTTTATATTGGCAGAGATGTAGGAATAAATGAATTTGAATACTAGAAATTTTAGTAGGCAAAGAGGAGCTCCTCCCCCAGAGAGTCTCATAACAGCTCCTCTGTTTGAGAATTGCTGTTCCTGACAAAAATGTGTTAGATAGCTTAAAATGTTGGGATAAGAAAATGATTGCGGACTCCTGGTCTAAATTAGAGCATTTGGTGCTTAATCTTCTAGGGTTTGAACAATTCATGAGAACTTGACAGATAATGGACTTCAATCCAGAAATATGTGTATACCCCATGCACTTGAAACTTTCCAATGAAATGCAATTAAATACAGTTAAACCTTGGTACTCGTCAGCTTCAGAACTCATCAAACCCTGTACTTGTCCCACTTTGACAAGAAGACGTTTTAGCACTCGGTATTTGCTTAGGGACTCTTCACACTTGCTAAAAATTTCTGAGTCATGACACCGCCCCAGGAGAGGAAATGCCCCCAGGAGAGGAAATGCTTCATCTTTCAGTACTGTTGGTTCTGGCACTCGCCTCGAGTGCCAGAACAAATGAACGAGTACCAAGGTACCACTGTATTTCTAAAGTCTAGGAGGCTAATCGGCAACTCATTCCTACTCATCTTATCCTGTGTTTGGAAAATTGGAGAGGATTTTACGTTGTTTCAAAAAATCCTAGTCCCTAATAAAACAAGAAAGATAACATTCCAGAGGTGAAGAAGGAATGCTTGTTTAGTGTTACTCCCAGTACTTTCTCAAAAATCCCTTTTTAAAGGTAGAAAATGGTTCACATAGCCTGCAGATGCCAGAAGACAAGTTGAACTGTTTGTGTGCATCAACTTTGCCTGCTTTTTTGTGTGATTACATTTGGTGTCCTGTTTAACCTCACTGTGGTGGTAAAGCATAAACCTGAAAGAACTGGTGTATTGGTTTTAGAGATAGCAAGGGTCAGGTTGAATTAAAGTAGGAAAGAAACAATTTGTATAAAGAAAACCCTGTTGAAGGCAAAGAATAAAGAAATCACACAAAAGAGATCCAAATATCAGTAGTTTTAAGTAAAAGTAAGTACCTTAAACTTGTCAGCTAAAAACTCTGTGGTTTCTACAGAGACACTTCTTGAACATAATGATGTGATAGTTTAAAGTGAATTGATGGGGCAAATAAAGAAAATGCCAATCGAAAGAGAATTGTGAAACTTAATCAGATAAAACTGACTTTAAAGTGCAAAAAAGGGAGTATTGGATGAAAAGTGAACTTTAATCATGATAATAGAGCAGTTCACAAGGCAGATAACTAAAACAATAGCCTCTGACTATATAAAGCTATTAATATTTACAAAGAGAAGTTAAGGTCCACAATACCAGTGACAATTGAAAATAGGCGATAAATATATAAAAGAATTGAACACAATTTTAAAAGTTAGATCTAATGGACTTACTACATAAACTGTCAGTCAATGGTTAAAAAGAACTTTAAGTACACATGGAATATTTACAAAAACGTATCAAGATCACAAAGTAAATCTCAATAAATAACAAAAATTCATACATATTGACAAAATTAACTTCCAGAAATGTCAAATCATGTAAAAAATGACCCTAATACCCAAACCATACAAAGACATTACAAGAAAACTACAAACCAATGTTGCTCATGAACATAGATCCAAAATACCCTCAACAAATTAGCCAAACAATACATAAGAATCCTTATACACCACAGCCAACTGGAGATTTATTGCAGATACGCAAGTTTATTGTGTTCCTGGGCCCAATTTCCAGGGAGGCGGTGGGAGGAGTGCTTCTTTACACATCAAGCGATAGTCTGACACCACCAGCTGAGTATCCTATAACTTGACTCCATTCTAACACTGTCTTCCTGGAGACAGCATCATATTTCACAGGTGGAGGGCTCAGTCCCACTTCACATGCCATTTGCAAACCAAGCTCATAACCTGTGCTTCCCTGAGGTTCTAATGACCCCCTCCTTGGACTTCAGTAGAAAGTTCAGGTCTTACCTACACTTCTTACCAACTGGCTGTAAATCAGAGGTCCCCACAACTCCCTCATTTAGCCTCATTTGCTAGAGCAGCTAACAGAACAGCCAGATGGAAGAAATGTGTAAGGCAAGACATGAGGAAAGTGTGTGCAGCTGCCATGCCCTGTCCAGGCACACCACTCTCCCCAAATGTCCGCGTGTTCACCGACCCAGGAGCTCTCTGAACTCCAGCCTTCTGGGTTTTTATGGAGACTTCATTATATAGGTATGTTTGATCAAACCATTAGTCATTGTCAACTGATTCAACTTCCATCCCTTCCCCCTTCCCAGGAGCTCTGGGGTTAGGACTAAAAGTTCCAACCCTCTAATCACATGGCTGGTTCTGGCAGTCAACCCCTAATCCTTAGGTATGGTCCAAAAGTCCTCTTATAAACAGACACCTTTAAGCTCCTATCACTGAGAAAATTCCAAGGGTTTGGGGAGCTGTGAGCCAGGAACTTTGGTCAAAGACCAAATTTATATGAGAAATTTGAATATATTTTGTCATCTGAATGACCCAATATATATTTCTTATAAATCACATCTCCTGGTCTTCAAACAGATTCCCTTACAGCGTAACAATCACCTAAGTCAAAAAAAACTAGCATACTAGTAGACTCTCATTCCATCTTTAATAACTATCAAATCCATCTTATGGAAATGTCTCCCAGAGTGACGCCACTCAGGTTTGAAGGCTTCCATTTGATCTTGTCAGGTTCCAAAAGCCAGGAGTGGTCTCAGCAATATATGGCTTCACCCTTTCAGGCATCTGGTGTAATTGAACTAAGAGACAATACCACCTCTTCCTCTGAGCCCCTTCCCAGGTGTTAATACTGGATTTCCCCCATTACATAACCCATTTACTCATTGCCTTACCCCCAGCTATTCCACTTCTCTTCAAACTTTCACTTTGGAAGGGACGTTAGGTTCAGCCACGGTGGTCCAGATTGCAGGCAGCAATACAAACCTAGCAAGTTCTCCCCTCAGTCCGTTCCTCTTCACAAAGGGTCAGCTTACCAGATGCAGAACTAGTGGGCTGCGTAACCATCTACACAGCTGATACTAATAAAGGAAAAACGACCCCCCACCCCAAATCCCACAGTGGCGGTGAGTTACAGGTATTTCTGAAAAGTCAACAGCAAAAGCAAGTCTAATTGGAAGACTGGCCTTTGGAACCCACTGCTCAATCATTGTAACATAAGCTTTTAGGAATAACTTGAGAATTGAAAGGGAAAAGTTGACTTTGGACAGTTTTTGTTTTGTTTTAGAGCTTGTAGGTAGACAAGTAAATGATGTTTAGGAAGAGAAGCGCTAGATGTGTGTTGTAGTTCTCCGCTTGATAGGCTGAGCATCATACCTTTCTCAGGGCATCAAGTGGCTCGACCCACCCTCACAGTGGTCTCGCCACCAAAACTGATCGTTACACGTGTGACAGCTCACGTTGTTCCACAAATGACAGTATTATACCTATGAAGAATTTACCAAAATAAAATAACATTCAGTACAGTTAGGAAAACTGTGGGGTAACACAGAGGGATAAAGGGTGTTTAAGCCAGGGAATGTTCCCCCCACCACCAAGTGCTGTCCTGTGAAGTTTAAACATTTAAAAATTTCAAATCGTTTTAAGCCCCTTACAGAATTGGACGTAGTTTTTCAGACCCTCGGGTGAGTGACGGGTGGAAACGTCAGGTTAGCTCTTCCCCGAGTCGTGCACGGCCTGCCCAGAGCAGGAGTGTCCACGCTGGCCTATCCAGCTTCAGGCGGCCAAGCACTTCCGGCCCCCCAGCTGGGAAATGGGCAGGGCAGCCTAGGAGAACCCACCGCGCATGCGCGCCTGGGCGCAACCTCTCAGAAGCCACCCGCGTCATTACGTCACCGCCCGCCTAGCCAGGACTGCAACCGGCGGGAGTTTTTCAAAATGGGAGCGCGGAAGCGCCGCCCAGGCCTCGGAAGGTGCCCGGGAGACCTTTCGGTGGCTGTGCTGTCGTCGCCGGGAGCGGCGGCCTAGAGAGCCGAACCTGATGGGCACCAAGAACTGCTGGCTGCTTGGAGCCTTGCCTCGAAGGGACTGCGAGAAGGGAGCTGATCCCGGGAGCCCAGGCCGGGGCCTGGAAACATGGCGACCTGCATCGGGGAGAAGATCGAGGTGAGACGACTCGGCGGTCCTCAGCCGGGCGGGTGGGAGTCAGAGTGGCTGGACTCGAGACCGGCAGGGGCCCCTGCAAAGCCAACGGCTGCGGGGTGGGCGTCGCTGAGGTGCTTTGGGAGTGACCCAACGGCCAGGGCCTCTACTGTTTGGGGGCGGAGCAGCCCGCCCCTCTGAGCCTGGGGTTAGCCGCACAGGTGAGTCGCTCACGGCCCCGCCCTCCTGTTTTTCGACGCTATGGCTGCTTGTCGGCGATCCCGCCGGAGCTGCCGCGCTAGAGCCGGGCATCTCCCAGGGGATGGCGGTTACGTCCGGCGGGAGCTGCGGCGGGATCTCCGCCTAGCCGCTGGCTCGCAGAGGGTGGCCGGCGGTGGGAGGAGGCTTCTGAAGCTGCACAGGTTGAGGAACCAGGTCACTGGGACACTCGATCTGGAGTCCAGGCTGGAAGCTCAGGGAGCCCCGCGAGGCGTCAGCATGTTTTCCACCCCGGACACCTGCTGTATCGGGGTCTAATACCTGCTTAAATTGTGAATGCAAATTCCCCTCTCGATCCATTTCGTCGTCGTTTTCCAGCCCCTCCCTATCTTTCATCCTTTCTACTACCATGAGTCATCACACACATTCTTTAACTTTTAAGGATTTTAAAGTTGGAAATCTGCTTGGTAAAGGATCATTTGCTGGTGTCTACAGAGCTGAGTCCATTCACACTGGTTTGGAAGTTGCAATCAAAATGGTAAGAACCTATTTATCGACTTCTCACCCCTCCTAGACGAGGGCACTACTTGCGATGTCAGAAACTCCTCACTTACCAGCCTTTTCTTCCATTACAGTGTAAAGAACCTGTTGCTTAGGCAGAAGAAAATAGTTTCAATGCCAGTAATTGCACTTACGGATATCTTAGGAGATCCTTGATCATGATTAAATAAGTGTCTTCATTAATGTTTGGTAGAACTGGCATCTGTTCTAGTTTTACATACTTGGAGTCAATGGCAGAAATCAAAGAACAAATAATGATTTGTTTTTGATAATAAGAATACACTAGTGCATAGTTTTGTAGTACACTGTAACAATCTAAAATACTATTCTTGATTGTTAGAAGTCAGCCTAATAGGAGTAACATGAGCAATTGAGGGGAAGGGAGGGGAAATTTTGTTTTAAAGCTTGGCTTCATTTTTGTTATTGTAGATGTAACAGTTGTGCTATTAAATTCTGTAAGTTCGAAGAGTGTATTAGAATGCACTGGACAAACTTTTCTAAATGGCCACTCTGCCACGCAGTCCGCTAGGTGTGAGGGGCAAATAGACAACAGTAAATTGATCTTATAAGAAGATAAAAGGACTTCAGAATAAAGTGCATATTCTCTTTTCAAAGTTAACTTTTGACAACTTCACAGTTGGAAGTTTATCATCAACATTTAAAACTCTCCTGTTATTTTTAGATAGATAAGAAAGC
>VMDR010035564.1:0-10734 GCA_007922815.1 Macrotus californicus | reverse complement strand
ATTTATTTATTTATTTATTTAACTAGTGAGATTGTCTCTTTAGGTCTGAAATCATAATAAATGTATTCTGTTTTTATGTATCATGTTGTTCCAGCTCTCTTTCTTTATCCCCTCCCATGCAACCCTCCACAGCTCTGATGCTTTAGAAGCTAGACAATTTCTATTAAGTGGTCTTCCCTAACTCTTTTTAAAAAGACAGGCAAGACAGGATTCCGAAGAAAGAGCTGCATTTAACACACAACCAATTGCTAGTTCAAGAGACAATGTCAAATGATGCTCAGCAAGTAGCACACGGCTGCTGTTCACTTATGGCTAGTACTTTTAATGGGCTGGCTCCAAAAAGACGATAGTGATAACGTAGGGTATGTGGCAGATAAGGGCATTTGAACATTATTTCAACACCACACTGGTTTTCTTGCCTCCAAATGGTTCAGAAAGTGAGGGCTGGGGAATATACAGAGCAGTGCTCTCCAAGAGCACTTGCAATGCGGCTAGTCCAAAATGAGATATGGTGTAAGTGAAAAATACACATCAATAATACATATATTATTTGAAAACCTAATACAAAATATAAAATATCTCAGTAATTTTTTACATTGACTCACACTGAAATGATAATATTTTGGATTTGTTGCATTAAATAGAACATAATATAAAATTACTTTCATATGTTTCTTTGTATTATTTTGTTTGTTAAAAACATACATAGATGGATGAAAACATGTGCTTGGGGTTTGCTTCACTATAACATAGGGAGGGAGCATGGGTCAGGGTACAGATGAAATAGGATTTGTCCTGAGTTAATAATCACTAAACCTGGGTCCATGAGGGTCCATGATAATATTCTGCTTACTTGTGCATATTTGAAAACATACTGCTCTTTTGCGCATTCTCCAATGATGACGCAGTATAAATGCAGCTAATGAGAATGCAGCACCTTCTGATATCATCGTGACGTTCTGATCAACAAACCAAGTATGATGTTTGAGCTCTTAAAATTAATTTATTGTTTTTATTATATGTTGACCAGTGATTTGTAATTTATAATCCAATGAAGAAAATTCTATTGATGAATATTCATGTGGTATATATTACATTGTATTAAAAGTATCAAATCTTTGGTATATTCTTTGATTGGTTTTTAAATATGCTCTGAGAGAGCCTTTAATGTGATAACACAGGTAATTCATGTCCATTGAACTCCTTTAAATATTCTTAAAGAAATGGATGATTTGTGAGATTTCTAAGTCTCTTTCAAAAGGGAAATATGAGTTTTTATGTTTTTCTGTTTTTCTTACTTTACAGATGCAACAGCTTGAGAGACAAGTTATTGATGCTGAGTGTCAAGCAGAAAAAGCTTTTCAACAGGTCTGATGTAATTTTAGTTAAAAATGTGTTTTTCTGCCTCTAGCAATATCAACATTGTTTTTCCCAAAACAATCCTCAATGTAATCTTCTACCATCCTCTACATCTGATCATTTTGACCATTCGTGAGCTGGACCCATAGAGAAAATGGAGAATCTAGCTTTATTTTGCCACTTAACAAGTTTTCAAAAGGGTAAACATCTGTTAGGAAGTTTTCTCTTACTTTTGAGAAAATCAAATGTGGGGTTTTGTGGTAATCCTAACCATAATGAAGTTTTGTATATAAATAACATTCATAGCAGCTTTATTTACAGTAACAAGAACTGGAAACAATATGAATACCATATTCTAGAAGAATAAATAAGTGAACTGTATTTATTCTACGAAGTATTAAACAACAATTAAAAATAATTATTACAAAGAATATACATGTGTACTACTCATGTAGAACAATGCTTAGAATTATATTAGGGAAAATACATACAAATTTCATACTGAACATGTTACTAGGTATGGAGAGACGAGTCAAGTGTTTGCTCGGTCACATGGTCCTTCCGGGCGTTCCAACAGCGAAGTGAGTGGTAGGGGTGACGCCACGAGCCTTAAGGTTTGTCCAGTGACCTTAAACCCGTAACCTCACATTTTGTGAAAAGATCTCTGTCAGATTCAGTCAAGAATTTCAAAATTATTTTTCCTCCAGAAGTTTAGGTGAAGTTTTTCGTCCTTGCTCTACGTCTGTCGCCCTTCCTCAATGTGGCTGCAGCACTATTAAGTCTCGTTTTCACCTAAAACATTTAATTTTGCACGGTAGGTTCTTTTAATGGCCTGACAAATTTCTAAAGAAACCCAAACTAACCCAATCCTTAGTGTTCTTAAATGGATTATACTTGAAAAGAGAATCTTAAAACTTCATAATGTCGAATTTCCACCACTGCAAGAGTAGAGAATATAGTGTAATCAACGCTCAACACCAACCTCAACAGTCAGGCAGCTCACGGTTTGTCTACACCTCCTGGCTCCCACACCAGGGTATTCTGAAACAAATCCCAGACATCGTATCATTTCGCCCGTGAGTATTTCAGCAACTAATCGAAAAATAAAGACTTAAAAGTCTCAACTATAGTACTATCATCACATTAAAAAATTACCGATAATCCTTCGAAACCTCCAATGTAGGTCTTGGTAGAGGTTCTAGTAGTAATGGGAAGGATCTGCCCTGTGCTTGGCTTTTTAATATTCTTCAGCTGATTGGATCGAATAGTAATATCTCCACTTCTGTGTAAATTATTGGCTACAAGGCCAATAAAATTATAAAATGTCACTTTCTTATTTGAAGTTGTCTTTTGAGGATACCAGGTATAGAGTTGTTTAATTCTGTGTTACATTTTTAATCACTAAAATACCATGATTGGTTATTTTAGACACAACTGCCTTAATTAAATCAACCCCTCCCCCGAAAGAGTGAGGTTTGCAAATCTCACAGTTTCTATAGAATTTATTAAAATCTGTAGAAAATTTCTTTTTGTCATAACACTTTAAATTTCTTTAGTCCCGATTTTTCTGTTTCCAAAGGAATGTTTTTTCTTAAATACTCCCTAATGAATCTGCAAGTTAACAGGAAACATAAACAGAGAGCAGATGAATTCTTATGCACCAATCATAGCACCTTTTCTTGGCCTTCACCAGATTAAATAAATATTATTAAGTTGGAGTAACTGAATCCTTTGCTCTCTTTAACAGTTTCCATGGGACTGTGGCCTATCCACTGTTTATGTTGCTTAAATTCAGCTTGTCCTTTGTCATTGAGCCATATCCTAAGACTTAAACTGTATTTATATTAACCAAAAAGGAATGTTTCACCACTATAAGCAGCAATCGGCTGAAACCGGCGCAGCGCTACACTTTCTAGCTTTGAGCATTTTTCTTCTGGTTTATTCATGAATGGCATCACCTACATAACCATTAAACAAGTTGGCTATGAAAAAAATCACACATTTTTCTAGAGAAATCTTAGCACTCTTCATACTTAATGCTACAGTATGTCTCTGTTGTTCACAACTCTCGAAAGCAGTGTGTGCAGATCAACCCGGGACTACTCATGAGTATTCCCGTGAGACAGAAAAGCAGTCAACGGCACATTGGAGGACACTGACCCACAGGATTCATTCCAAGTACCTGATCATGTGTGTGCTCAAATCTACCCCACCGTTCTATGCTCAACAAAGAGGGGTAAATAATTTCCCCTGAAGAAGTCTGTGTTTTCCTTCTGTCCTTCTGGGTTTGTGCATGTGCCTGTGTTTCACTCAGACCTGGTAGGAGCTGCATTTACAATTCCCTTTGACTATTCTACTGTGTGGGCTAATCTGCCTCTCTGTAAAGTTGGTTCCTGGTATTTGTCAGTTTTGGTTCTTAATAAATGGTTGCTACGCAGTCGTCCTAATCCCCAGACCTTGGAATGGTTTATTTCATTACATGGAAACCTACTTTATCCAGTGCTTTTCCTTCCTTTTCACCTTCAGTGAGAATGGTTCCGGCCCGACTGCGTAAATTATAGAGCACTATGCCAGAATGATTGTGTTTAAGATGTGATGAGAATGATTAATTAATTTGCAATAAATTTTAAATAACTGCAAAACGGTCTGGGAGTCAACACACTCTTACAATTCCTTTCTTCGTTCTATTTTGGGATGGTCAGGCATCTTTGTCTTGTCACTGCAGTGTATGTAGAGAAACAGAAACCTTCAGTGGCCACTCAAAATTATAGTCGCATCTTAACTACCTGTAGTGTGTGTGAGGGGATAAGGTTAGAAATGGAAAGAAGGAAATATTAGTAGAGGTAATTGCAATGGAAACAATATTTGCAGCTCCTGCTTTTTTCAATGTGGGCTTGAAAATGGAAAATACCATATGGAGTTGCATTGGGGTCCCCAAGACTACCCTCAGGTTTGATGATTCACCACAGAACCCAGAAAAGCTGTTATGCTCATGGTTAGGGGTTATTACAGAAAAAGGGTGCAGATTAAAATTAGCAAAGGAAAAATGCATATAGGGTAGAGTTCAGGGCAAAGCAGGAATGAACTTCCAGCTGCCCTGTCACAGCGGAGTTGCGCAGGGATGCTTTAGATGATCCCATCAATGATGTGTCAGAACACATAGGAAGTACGGCCAACCAGTTCATCCAAGCCTTGGTGTCCAGAATTTTTATTGAGGAGGGAGGTCAGTCTTGTCAGTATGAAATGCACATCTGATTGACCTTAGCTACCAAGTCTCCAACCCCTCCAGCAGCCAAAATGATACAGCATGTCCTAGGACCTCAGGTGAATGAACGTAAAAGGCATTTATGGTGATCAATTGAATTGTTAGCATAAACTGTCTGGGGTGGCCCAGTATCTCAGGTATGTAAAGACAGTTTTATCACGATATTTTTAAGGACTCAGAGGTTATTTCCCAGTAGCCAATCAAGGGTCAGTCCTTTCTTTGGAATGTGCAAGGTGTGAGCACCCCAAGTCTGTTGCACCCTTTACTGCACAATAGCTCAGGAACCTCAGAATCAGCAAATGCTTTGGAGAGATGGCTGAGGAGTGTGCTGAGGTAGAGGAGCTCTCCTGGAAGTAGAGGAGAAAGGTACCCTAAAAGCGTAAAGGATTCCTCATTGGAGGATATCCTCTTATAGGTAATTACAAGAGTCTCTTTAATAGCCAATTTGAATTCATATATGTTTGTTATTGGTCAATCTCCGGGTAGTTAAATGAACCAAAAAAGAATCGGGCTATTTGCTGTGGGCTTGTGCTAAGACATTCTAAAAGGCTGCTTGGTTCTTCTGGAGGCCTCTTGCCTTTCCTGTAGATCTCATTCATTCTCATTACCAAGAAAGGCTAATGAGTCCTGTGGAACTTGGTCCTAACAGGACCAGTTGGCAAGTAGGTTGCCTGCAACTACTTTACGCTCTCTCTCCCTAGGAGACTTTGCCATGTTCGCTGATATTTTCCTTGCCTAGGAAAGTTGTTTATTTAGAAAGTGATGATTGATTTAAACTCCCTGGGAGACTTTGACGGTAATGAATGATTGGGTTGCACGTGACAAGGATGCATCTAGGGAGCTCTGACTGTGGCACTCGTCCACACAACAAGAACACCTTTCAAACTGAACACATTTTTCAAGGAAGAAGACCATTCCCAAGCTAGAGTTCCCAGGACCATAGACCTTTCCTAAGCAATCACAGGACAGTCTTGTGTGGCAGCCCACTGTCTGCAGGGTGACTTGCTCTGACTTGATCAAAAGACACTACAGGTGTAGGTCTGGTCATACTGATTTTTATTCTTATTCAGTTATTTTTGGTTTTCTTGAGGTTAATTGGGGTAGAAATTTTTCTTCTAGGGTCTTTGGTTGATCTAATAATAAAGATTCTATTTATTTATTTTTAGAGAAAGGGGAAGGGAAGAAGAAAGAGAGGGAAAGGAACATTGATGTTCGAGAGAAGCATCAGTTGGTTGCCTCTTGCATGCCACCAACTGGGGACTGACCTGCACCCCAGGCATGTGCCCTGTGCCCTGTGCCCTGACTAGGAATCGAACCAGCGACCTTTTGCTTTGTGGGAGGATGCTCAACCAACAGAGCCACACTGGACAGGGCAATCTAATAATTAAATTGGCATAAGACAGATTAACAGGAAAAACAAATTTAATTATGTATGGGAGCCCCATAAAGATGAGACTCCTAGAAGTGAACAAAATAGGCACCTTTTACACCTTTTATTTTCCTTTGACAAGGAAACAATAAATGTGAAGTATAGACAAGGCAAAGGGGCTTGGGCTTCACTAAATTAAGTCAAGAAGGAACAAGGTTTGTTTATCTAGCATTCTTGGCCCTAAATTCCTCCTGTCTGGTGATAAGGATGCCTCTTGGCTCCTGATACAGGGAGGGCACCTTTCACATGGGAGCTGTGTCCTGCTTTGAGGGGGACAAAGGTCAGTGTCCTCTTATGCTGGCTGTTTCCCAAGTAACTTTAATTCAAGTAATCAACATGCCAAAGCGGCACATTTGGGGGAGATATATTCTGCTCCCCTTTAGGTTTATCACCTATTACTGTATCCCCGGAACAGGAATAGCATTTTGGACTTGGTCTCTGCTCTTCTCTCTCTGCTTCCACAGCTACAAGTTGCCCTGTGCAGAACTGGCTGTACCGTCCTAAGATTTCCCTTGGTGTTTACTGTCCAGCTCTTGGTCCTGCTCCAGCTGTTCATGGCAGCATCTCTAAGGCCGACCTTTGTCCTTGACTGTTGGTCTGCACTTCTGCAGAAATCCCTCTATAATATGTTTAAAAATCTAAACCTTATGATAACTTAAAAGTGTCATTTGGATAGTGAAATACATGTTTTTTAATTTTACTTATTTATTTACAATTTTTTTATTGTATATTTTTCCATTGCCATTTAGTCCGCTTATACCCCCTCCCCCCTGCAGTCACCACACTGCTGTCCACATCCATGAGTCCTTTTTCCTTTTTGCTCAGTCCCTCCACCCCTAACCTCCCCCCCACCAGCTGTCATCCTGTTCTTTCCAGCCATGTGGGTGGTATTTAAACAGGACACTCTTGGCAGCTGAGTTGAATTTACGTTTATACAGTGAACCCACAGATGAAACCTTGTATTCATGGTTAAAAAAAACAAAACCCAACTAACCTTAACATCATCCTTCTAGATGTTAAGTATTTTTAAACATTAAGTAAGGACTCCTTGTGATTTTCAGAGGTGCTTTTAATAGTTTCAGTTTTTCTTCCTAACTAGAACCTTTAATTGCGCAAATACTTTTTCATATTTTCCCTCTTTAGTCCTATATAATCTGAAATATTGCAAAAATTACATTCTTTCTTACCTGGAGTGTGTAATATCGTAAACAGTTCCCAGTACTTTATTTTCTTTCTCACCACACTCACACATCCCTTCGAAGATTTCCCGTCCATACATGTTTTACAGAACAGCCAAGCAGAGCCAATATACCTTAGATACTAAATCTGAGACACCACTTCACCCCCAGATGCACCCTTTTATCTTTTTTTAGTTTTTTTTCCTATTACCCTTATCATCTTGTGTAAAGCACTGTATAATTTTTACATCTATATTATACTCATGATCTCTCTTACCCAGTAGAATTTAACTTCAATGCAGGCAGAGATTTTAGTTGTTTTACTCATTGATGTCTTCCCAGGCCCCAGAACAGGCCTGGCAATGGCAGGTACTCGTTGAATATTTCTTAAATCAGTGAGTCAGTAAGCCCTCACTGCACATACTCTCCTACCTGCATCTTGACACTCAGACTTCTAAAAATTTTTATGATTCCATCTGTGGGGCTTACGGTTCTTTTGTCTTCTTTTTGTTTTCCATTGTACATGTGTTTCTTTTTCACCTAAGTTTAATTTCCCCCCAAAATATGTTATTATGCTAGGTCATCCAATCTGAGTCTTTGTCTTGCCATTCACCTTCTTTTCTTTATATTCCGACTTTGTTTAAACTATGAAAAAGTTAGGGCTGGAAACTCTCTGATGTTATACCCTTATGAAATGCTTTGCATATTATTATTGTTCTACTAAACATGCACATGGCTTTATGTGCTACAGTAATATTCTTCAAATCTCTCATGTACCCTTTTGTACCTCAAAGTTAACAGCGCTTGGCAAAGTAGTCTTCAGACTTTATAATTATTATATATATTAAAATGTGCTGTTCAATAGTTTTCTTCTATGATGGTACCTTTTTAGGAACCGGTTTACTGTTGAAGTAAAATTCTAACTTTAATCCCATGATAAATTAAGTCTATGCCTAGTTCTAATAGTTTATCTTCTGAATTTAGGTACAAATCATGGAAGAGAAATTAAAAGCAGCTAATATTCAAACCAGTGAATCAGAGACGAGGTTATACAAAAAGTGTCAAGATCTGGAGACCTTAATGCAGGAGAAAGATGACATCATCCAAAGCTTGGAACTGCAGCTGGAAGAGCAGGTTAGGAAGAATGCAATCATCAAACAGTTCTGAGTATGTGCGTTCCTTTATGCAGAATCACAAAGATTAAAGAGAGGGAGCCTGAACTTCTAAATTCCGGTCAGAAATCTTAGTTGTTCAGCCCGCAGAATCGCATCGCATGCGTCGGTGAGAGGTGGAAGTGAAATGGCATTCATCTGTAAGTGGGCGCCATCCCGAGGCACTGACCCTCTCTGCATGTGGCAATGCTCCTAACTCTCAAGTCTGAGTTGGGTGTGTAAGGTGAAAACGCTTGGTTATCAGCAGGCATTTCTGTTTGTAAAGTGTTTCAAATAAATCTTTGCTTTAGACTGTTAGGGTGTTGGAAATGTTGAAGGAACATTATATTTTAAATATATGTTTGTTGCTAATCCAACTGCTTAGAAATGTGTACACTTTTACACCATTTTATTGAGATGAAGTATTGTATTTAGTTTATTTTAAACTTTTATTATGGAAAATTGCATTACAGTTATTTGGCGTCATTTAAATATGACCGCTATGACATTGTTAAATATGGTAAGTTGTTTATTTTCAGCATTGTTTTTATTTCTGTAGGGATCAGTGTTTTCTCGGGTTGGTGATTGTCAGCCTTTACCCGACCTAGTCCCCACCCATTGCTATTTATTGATAATCATATTCGCAGTGGTTTTGTGACCATAACCAGATTTTAAGGTTGGTAAATGTGAGCTAGTGTTTTTTTGATCTTCATTTTTTTCCTGGACCTTTAAAAACAATTAGTGTTTGAGGGTAAAACAAGCCATGCCCCAGAGGAGATTCTGACTCTCTCTCTCACCTGGTCGACCCCTATCCTAACATCATAACCCTAGCCAGGGGTGTCCAGCCTTTTGGTGTCTCCGGGCCACACTGGAAGAAGAGTTGTCTTTGCCCACACATTAAATAGATTGTATCATGCAATCACAAAAAAATCTCATAATGTTTTGGTTTTTTTTTTAAGATTTTAGTACTTTGTTGTTGTTCAGTTACAGTTGTCTGCATTTTCCTCATCATGTTTTAAGTAAACTTACAATTTTGTGTTGGACATTCATAGCCATCCCAGGCTGCATGTGGCCCGTGGGCCACGGGTTGGACACCCTTGCTAGGCCATTTCCAGAAACGGTTTATTTTGTTGATAAGTTCAGTGACTTGATTTCAATACATTATCTTGTAGAGAAAGAGAATGGCAATTGTTAAAACTAGTAATACTTGTATATGCTTTTATGGTTCATTGCTGTATCTGCTGGACAATTGCCATTTTTTAATTCTATTTGATAATTTGAAGATAGAGGTATTAATGTGAAAATAGGTTTTAAGTGGATTTGCCTTTTCTATTTATGATATAACATTTTCAGACCAATAAGCTTATGTTTGAACTAAACAAACTGCTAATGTTATTTCAGAAACAAATAAGGATACAAGAAGCTAAAATAATAGAAGAGAAAGCAGCTAAGATCAAAGAATGGGTAACGGTTAAGTTAAATGAGGTATTTATTGCTGTATTTTGCCTTTTCTGTACCTTTTACTTCTTTTGAATAAATAAGTCATCAGAATATATGATCAGTGTGAGTGAAGCAAAATTCTGATCAGTTGGTTCCCATGACCATTTAGTCTCCTTCCCCCCTCTCCCCCCAGCAATCACCACACTGTTGTCCATACCCACAAGTCCTTTCCTTTCTGCTAGATCCCTCCTCACCCAAACTGCCCCCCCTCACCCCACCCCAGCTGTCATCCTGCTCGATCCAGCCAGGTACTGCTGTCTTTTGGTAAATGTGAGATAGGTAGCTTCCATTTTAGTGTTTAACGTATTTCTAAAATGAAAAATATTGGCTCATGGTAATCAGTGTAAGTAGCCTTATTCTAATTAGTAGATTTTAGTTCTAATTAATTTTAAAAAAGAATAGAATGTGTATATCATAAAATTAATATATTCAGTATCTGAGAAGTATACATTATTTAGTTTACACGGCAGATTAAATGCTGAAATAATTTGGTTAAAGTAATTTTTCAGTGAAAAGGGACAGGGATGAAAACACTTAAAATTTTTAGTTCTGGAAAAAATGAATACTGAAGCCAGAATTATCTAGGTTGATAACTTATACCGATAAGTTTATCTAATATTTGCTTATCATTTCTTTTGTAGATTGCTTATATGTAATTAGATATTAAGGTTTTCTAAATATAATTTACTAGTGTATTTTGGAAATGTTATTCCTGAATAAAAGAATACCACATGTCCTTTTAGCTGGAATTGGAGAATCAGAATCTCCGTTTGATCAACCAAAACCAAACAGAGGAGATAAGAACAATGCAATCAGAACTACAAGGTATGGCTGATAGTAGACTTTACTCAT
>VMDR010035563.1:0-10727 GCA_007922815.1 Macrotus californicus | reverse complement strand
GGAGCGGGGGAGGGGGGTGGAATTGGCTGGGGTGGGGGGAGAGTGATGGGGGGAAAATTCAAACTGTAATTGAACAACAATAAAGTAATTAAAAAAAAAAAGAAATCCAGTGGAGAAAAAGGGATGCGTGTGCACTCTCTAAGTGAGAAATTGCTAGGGCCTGCATGGCCACTCTTTCAGAGAGAGAGAGAGGGCTTGGACCCCTGGCCTGAACAGGCTTTTATTGACAGTCTGGGTATACTACATCCAGGATGGTTCTCATTAACTATGCACAGGTTCACTTTGGGTGGATACCTTTTACAGATAACAAAGGAAAGAATGTTGCCAATTACTTCAAAGAGAAAGGTCTTTTACAAATGTAAAGGGAAGCAGTCTGAGCTGTTTACATTCATGCTTGGGAAGTCTAGCACAAGTCACAGTAAACTTCTGCTGTCTCCATCCCAGGTAAGGGAGTTTTTGCAAGAGCAAGTTTAAAAGTGGCCTAGGAGCAATGCAAGCCTGATTCCCCACAGGAGACCTATTCATGGATGTTCCCTGCACACCAATACGCATCTGTCTGCTTTCAGAACCAGAGCTGAGCCGTTAGCTCACATTGCACATGGATAGGTTCCCTATACCCTCCTTTCCCAGGAGACCCAGAGCCTCCCTTGCTTCCCAAAAGGCTACAAGCCAGAACCATGCCCAGAAGTTCCCCATATCCTTATCTGTCCGTCTTCTAGTCACTTAAACAGATCTCCATCCTCTGGAATGTGCACTTGTGGGTTTCAGAATCATCATCCTCTCACAGCAGCTCTCTCCTTCAGGATCTGGGGTGCTCTGTCGTCAGCCTCCATGTAGTGGTTCAGGAAAACATGTACTGTGTTACACTGAATCATGGTGGAGTCCAGGGAGGCACATGTCCAAGAGAGTAGCTTTTCCATACGTCCTTCAGAGAAGCAGAAGTCTGCAACTCAGCATTCTCAGTCACAGTACAGCTCCAAGCCTCTATCACATTTTTGAGTGGCTAGGCAGGTCCCCAGAGCCCTATCAGCTCTGATGCTGTCTTCTCCAGTCAGACCCCCTTTTACTCCAGACCTCACGGCTCTGTCTCCTTGTTTATTGCAGACGTCATGGAGCTGTCTCTCTCTCTCCTGACTTTCAGATATCCTGGCAAACCTCCTCTTTTTTAGCCTGCCCTAATTTAAATGCTTGGCCTGGAACTTCTTGTGTGACCTCATATCCAGCCCTTCTTATGGTGTTAGTGTCTGCCATTTTTGCCAATCCTCTCATATATTTTACCTTCTTTTGGCTACTATCTTTGGTCAGGGCAAAAGTTCCCAGTGACTCACAGTCATCTGGGGTGGGCATCACCCCATGCCTCTCATATAGGTGGAGTATGAGCCCCCTGCTCAGCTATGTCATGAGTCACTGAACATTTTCACAGTCACCTATATAATTTGCCCTGGGCAACAACCCTCTTCCCTTCAGGAGGGGATGCTATTAACTTGCCATTGTTATGTAATGTATCTTAAATGCCACACCATCCACTCTTCTCTTCATCCAATCAAGGATTGTGGAGGTTTGCTCTGTACCCTGTTGCAGATAGACAATTGGATACAGAAGAGTTAGTACATATATACAATGCAATATTACTAGGCCATAAGAAAGAATAAAATCTTGCCATTTGTGACAACATGGATAGATCTAGAAGGTATTACACTAAGTGAAATAAGTCAGAAAAATACAAATACTACACATTTTCACACATATGTGAAATCTAAAAAATCAAATTAAATTAACAAACAAAACAGAAACAAACTCAATTACAGAGAACAAATTGATGGTTGCCAGGTGGGAAGAGGGTTGAGGAGATGGGTGAAAAGTGAAAGGGATTAAGAATTACAGACTGCCAGTTATAACAATAGTCACAGGGATGTAAAGTACAGCATAGAGAATGTAGTCAATAATATTGTAGTAACTATATATGGTGTCTGATGGGCACTAGACTTATTGGGGTGATCACTTTGTAAGTTATATAAATGTCTAATCACTATGTTGTACACCTGAAATATAAGACAGTACATCAAACGTAACTGGAAGCTTTTTTAAAGAATTTTACACAAAATATATGAAGGATTCTCTAAACTCTCACACACTCAAAAAGTGGCAAGGCCAGGATTCAATCCTGTGTATTCTGGCTCCAGAGTCCCTGTTCTCAAATGCTAATCTGCCTCTCACAGCATCTGTGTGTGGGTAATTGTTTTGTTTGTTTATTTGTTTGTTGTTGTTTTGGGGTTTTTGTTTGGTTTGGTTTTTTTCTTTGCCTTTGCAAAGCAGCCCCACCATTTTAAATCATCCCATGTTTTTCTCTTAAAATCAGTCTTTCTTTGAACTTGAGCTCAATTTGCCATCAGAAGCCCCTCCCTGCACTTCATCCTATCCCCACCCTAACTGCCCACCCTTTCACACTCAGCTGGGGGCCCTCTGTGGATCATCCTCCCTACTTTGAACTGCCCCCAGCTTATTTCCAGCCCCCAAGCCTGGGTGGGTGAAGAGTCCAAAGTATGGGGTACACACTTTTCCTTTTCACCTAACCCTGTGTATCCATCAAAATTCAGGGTCATGGCCTGGGCAGTGGCTCAGCTGGTTGGAGCACTGTCCCATACACCAAAAGATTACAGGTTTGATTCCCAGAGCACATACCTAGATTACAGGTTCAATGTGGGGGGCAACTGATTGATGTTTCTCTCACACATTGATGTTTCTTTCTTTATTTCTCTCTCCCTTCTTCTCTCTCTAAAATCAATAAACATATTCTTAGGCGAGCATTTTTTTAAAAAAAAAAAACAAGGCCATTCTTGAGCTGCCTGGGAGGATTAGCTCCTACGAATAGCCTTCACTGGTAGAGGGAGTGTATCTCTGTCCAGCATTCAGGGGTCAGCTTTGGGATGGGGATGTCAGTTGATGCAGAGTTTAATAACAGAAGGTATTCCTCTGACCGGAAACACTGAAGTGGTTTCTGTGTTATTAAGTCCAGCTCCCTGAAGAGCCAAATTATGTGCCAAGGCAGGATCACAGAACACGAGAGGTACACCTGGAAATGACAGTGATTCTATATTTGGGGCATATAGCAGAGAGAAAGAATAGCCTGAGGTGGGGTGGATGGGCATAGCCTGAATCAGGGAGCCCTAATAAAAGGCCAAGGATTCTGTGCTTAGTGCTATAAGATTATGAGGTTAGCCTGGAAGAATGGGGAGGGTGTGACATGAGGAGATATGGCCCAGGCAAAGGCGTGGAGGTTTCATAGAGTTTGCTGGATCTGAGAAAGGTGACACAGAAGGCCCAAAGTTCAGCAGATCCATAGCCTGGGGTCTCAGAGCTACAGGCTCCATCCTGCATTTGCCTAGAGCCACAGAGGTGCCTGACAGGAACTTAAACTGATCCAGAAGGACTGAGGGATATTTCTCCAAAATAGGAAGGGATGGAGCAGATATTTCTGAGGGGTAACTCTACCTGAGCAGGCCTGAGCCAAGATCCCATTTCTGTGGGTGGTAGGGGAAACAGCCTGCCAAAGCTTCTGCAGAGAGGAGAGCACTGTGCATGGTGGCTGCCCTCTGCCTTGTTTCTTTGGCTCTAATCCTCTTAGCTTGTCCCTGGGTCCAGTAGCTTACAGGCCTCAGCCTGCCTCAGCCTACTGGAATTGGCACCACAGTACTCAGCTGCCAGTAAGTAAAGGACACCAGTAGCCTCAGGACCCCTGCAGGCCTCAGCCCCTCCCCAAGGGTTACCCCTCTGACTCCCATGTTTCTGTGGCCATTACAATGGTTACCACCCCTTAGTCAGTCCCTGTCAATTGGCGGGGGATGCTGTCCCAACATACAACAGATGCTTGATAAATACTCCTAAAGTGCTACTAGATAGGCAGAGAGCTAAGTTCTGAAGTGTCTAAGCTCAGCCCCAGCCAGGATGGAAGGTGATCAGGAGCCACCTAGTGCCAGATCCTCTGAGTCAAAAGATTTAGCATGCTGTTAAGTCAACATCAGATTGCCACTGCAAAATCAGCTGTCTTCACAAAGGCACAAACAGTGTCTCTCTTGATTGTCTGAGACACATGCTAGGTTTCTTGAGTGAGGCTGATCCTGAGGAAGGATCCAAGGCAAGTCACTTATTCAGGAGGTAGGCCCAGGTAGCATCAGTACAGAAATGGACCTAAGACAATAAAAGGAAGGAGATCAATGCTGTACAGCCTCAATCACCTAACCTCTTTGGTCTTTGTTTTGTCAGTAGAACTAAGTATGATAATATCTCCCTAAGAGATATTCATGTGAGGCTAAAGATAAGTGCCTGACACAAACAAGATGGGTCAGAATGTTAGGGTGCAGGGGAAGGTTTAAGCATCAAGGACTGGCAAAGACCTACCTATACCCCATGTTTGCAAGAACACAGGTCACTGTCCTACTGCCAGGCCTATCTCCAGCTCTAGATCTCTGTAGTGCCCCTGCTAGGGGATCTTTCAGCTCCACCCAACAGACTCTGCCCTCTTGGTCCCATGCTGATCTAAACACATGACCTTCCTCTGGAACCCAAGATCCCTAGGAACTCTCACTGGATAGCTGGAGGGAGTAACACTTTTCATTCTGAGCTCTGCTGGTCTCTTAAGGCCTCACATGGGTAAAGATTGGACAATCTATGCCATCCCAAATTGAGAATTCCCCAGGACTGGAGTGTGCACAGCCATGAGGTCATCTGGGCCTCAAGATATGCCCACCATACAAGGGGACTAGAAATGAAAAACTCAACTAATACTAGTTGATTACAGAATGAATCCTGACTCAGTCCCTACCAGTTGCCCTGTGATTCTGGGCAACTTCCTTAGCCCATCTTTGCTTCCTTTTCAATACCTGTAAAATAGTAGTGATAACAATACCTACCTTCTGGTTTTTTTGGAGGGGAATTGAGCTCACCCAAATAAAAGGTCCAATAAATGTTCAAAATATGCTGGCTAATAGCTCTATGCTGAAAGAAATAACCAGGGGTCCCAGGTGGCAGGGACTGCCCAAGGGCAGAATCTTAAAGTCAAGTGCAGGTAGATAATGTCTCAGGGTCTGAGTTCACCAGAATTACTAAGGAGCTCCTTGGACACCATGACACTGAAGCTTAGGATGGAGCTGACAGAGCCCAAAACAGGAGCAAAGACAATGAGTGAGTGACAGGTAAGCTAAGAAAGAAAGATGGAGGTGTTCAGGGGCCCCAAGGAGGCCTAAGCTCCAAGATATATATTTAACCAAAATTAGGTTAAAATTGTTCTATGTCTAGTCCTTTACACAAATTAGCTCATTAGTCCTTACAACATCTATCAGATAGAGCCTAATATCAGCCCATCTTCCAGATAAAGAAACTAAGGCACAGAGAAGTCAGGATCTCACCCAGGTGACAGAGCCAGGATTCTTACCAGCAAGCCTGCCCTGAGTCTGTGCACCCCTCACCCACTGTTTTAGAACATTTTGTTTTCAGATGAAGGAGGTGGGACATTTTCTAGAGCTGGCTTCTCAGGCTGTGTTTAGAACCCAGGGGCCACTCTTCAGAATCTCTCCCCTCTTCTGCCTCAACTCAGTCCCCCTCCCCTCCCCCCAGGCCCCATCTCCTCTCTATTTCCCCTCCCTGACCTCCCCCGGCTTCCCAGGCTCCCTCTCCTCTCTGGTTCCACCCTCCACACTCCATCTTCTCCCTAGTTGTACCCCCAGGCACTATCTCCTCCCTGGTCCCTTCTAGGCACCATTTCCATCCAGCTTCACTGCCCCACTCTCCATCTCCTCCCTCTCTGCCCCCAAAGTGCTCTCTCTTTTCTGCACTTTTAGCTGACCTGTACTCCCTCTTCAGCCAACTCTCTGTCTGATCTGGAACTCTGAATTTGGTTTCCTGGGCATGGAAAAGGGAGTGACAGCAGGTGAGTTATCAACCTTGCCTTCCTCCTGGGACCTACTCGGCCCAGACCCCCCTTAGCCTGCTATGCTTCAAACCAGTGCTCTTCCCCTGCATCTGCCTGCTGCAAACAGGCATGGCTACTTTCTACAGAAGATGGCAGGGAGGAGGGGTGGGATTGTTGAGGGGGAGCTGCTTTCCTCTGTGCCCACAGCTTCCACATCAAACCATCCTCATTAAGAAGCACTGTGCATGCCAGGGTGACATCTTTATTCGTGTGCCCAGAGACTTCAAAGCCTTCAGGAAAGCTCTTCAGTGGATTGGACATGAAAAATGCTGGAGATGAGATACAGCAAAGAAGCAGCTGGTGCTCCAGGTGTTAATTAGATGAGGGTAGGAAAGGGAACAGGATGGGACAAGGAATCAGTGCTGCCCAGCTGCCAGCCCAGGGTAGGGAGACTGAGGACCAGCTTCTTTGCAGCAGAGAGGCCCATCCTGCCAGAGGAGTCCCAGGCCTCTTAGGGGCCAGAGCCTCCCCACCCCACCCCTGCTGCTTTAATGCTAGGCCCTTGGAAGTGGGTGAGGCTGGACCCTAGGGGAAAAAAATCACTCAACAGCAAACATGAGGAAGCTTGGGAAGAGCCTCCATTTCACAACTGGTCCACAAAAGTGAATGGAGTCCCAACTGTGCAGGTCTGGGAGAAATGGAGCTCAGGCCATACCCTAGAAGCTCAGTTCTCCTGGAGAGACTGGTCTAGGAGGCTATGGGAGCTGGAATTCCCAGAGGAGTAAACAATACATGTGAAGGCCTGAGGTCTTGAGATGGTGGTCTTCAGTAAGGGGCAGCACGGTCTCTAATAGGTTTTTCAGCGTGTTTTGGTGGCTCAAGTGACAGCTGGATATGGGGGCAGGGATCTCGAGAGACAGAAGCCTGGAGAGCAATCAGGAGCCATGGTTGTGGTTCTGATAGAAGATGTGGACATGAAGCAAGGGGCAGTCACAGACAGGAGGTGAGGGAATGGGAACCAAGTGAATGATAGGATGTGGAGGCAAGGAAAGTGGTCCCAAATGATATCCAGATTCTTAGCCCCAGGACCAGGCAGAAGCTAGGACAATCCCTAAGGTGAAGACACAGAGGAAGAGCAGGTATGGGGAGGATTCAGGGGCCTGCTGGGTTTGCAGTGCCTCCAGGACATCTGGTGAAATGGTTAGGGATGAGGGAACTTTAGGACCAGAGCTCAAAGGAGGTATGGGAAAGAGCAGAGTGGCCAACTATCCATATAACCAAGATCATTTTGCTGTAGGGGCAGAAGCAGGCTAATGTCCTATCCCCAAGGATATTGTCTCAGGCCCTGTGCTTTCACTGAGATGAGAAAGTGAGAGATGAGGAAGCAAGTCTGGGGTGAGGGACATGGCCTGACCATGGAGGAGCAGAGTGAGGAGCCTGGGGAAGAACTGCCTGACATTAGGCTAAGGTGTCACAGGGGACCTTCCCTGGCAGAGAAAAGGCACTGTCTGTTTTAAAGGCATAGGTACAGACAGGCCTCTCCACTCCCACTATGGCCCTTGCTATGTGCCTGGGGAGCATGAGCACTCAGGCCAGGAGGCAGGACTCTGGTTGTCTCCATGGGTGCTTCCGAAACCATTTCCAAGGAGAAATGGAAGAAGGAAAACCTGCCCATTCAAAGAGCAAGTGAGAAGAAAATTTCCTAGGGATTTCTTCTGTCTGCTAGATGAGAAAAAAAAAGGTCTCATGAATGATATATCTTTCCCTCTCCCACCACATAGGAAAGAGAAAAAGGAGCTATTGATTGGCCCATTTGAAGTGTTAACTTTGATTTGGTGTGTGTCATCCTGGTGACTAATTGGAAAAAGCTGCTGCCTCTGATCCAGGGGCAGCTTTGCTATCTCCTGGCAGGTGGTATGGAATTTCTGCCTGTGGTCCACATGGTAGCCACTTCAGGATAGGCTGGCCATGGTAGGATCTTTGGCTGTATTTGCACCATGCATAAAACATCCCCCCAACAACACCACGGGAATAGCACTGGAGACAAAAGTCAAGAAACAAGTTACCTTGTTGGGGGCCAGGAAGGAACATTTCCTTCCAGCTCTGGAGGACCCTGCATTGCTGGTGCACTGCTGTTTCCACCCTCAGTCTGAGCTCTCTGAAATCAGAGCTTATGCCAGACAACTGTGGTTCTGTCAGCATTCATTTCCTCCTTCTGGAAATAGCCTCAGTTTCCCCCTTGTGGAATCACATGCCCCCCTCTAAGTTCCAAGTCTCAGATGGAGCCTGATGGACTCAGGCTTTAGGTTGACCAGATGATCTGGACCTGGCCAATCTGCATCTGGACCAGTGCTGCACATTCCCAGTCATCATGATTGTTGGGGAGGGTGATTGTGTTCCTCAGGCAGAACCAATCAGAGGCATTCAGACTCGAGATTTTGCACACGTTTGGGCAAGAGGCAGGTCCTTCTGTATGGGTCACTAACATGGTAAGACACTGACAAGGAGATAGTCAGTCTTTGTCGCAGTTTGGTTTCCCCAAGAGGTAAACTGAAGCAGATTTCAGAGAGCAGGACTTTCATTAAATGGGCCCTGGGGATCCATCCTGTAGAAGGTAGGAAAGTAGCAGGATGGGCAGAGGGAGAAGTGACAGCTTCAGCTGCCCCATGGTGACCTCTGGAACTAGAGTGTCCCCATCAGGAATGTCCTAAGGTCATTCCTTTTCCTAAGGGCCAAGACTTTCATCCCTACACTCATCAGCCATCAGGTCTGAGTCGCCAAAAGAAAGGTGTGACCTTGGGTAAGGGAGCTGGGGATGCTGAGAAATATATGCTGACAGCCTTTCCAGCAGATGAAGTGGGATCTGTGTAGTGTGTCCTGAGCTCACCATACTGGTCATCTTTGTTACAGCAAACCCAGAGGAAAGAAGAGGTAAAAAAAAATGAAGCTGTATGAGGAGTTAACGACTTTGACTCCCCAGATGCTATTCATTTAGAAGGGAGAATTCCCAGCAATTTGGGGAGGTAAGAAACTGCATTTACCCTCCCTAAATGCCTCTCTGTGTGCCAGGGTGGCCCCTGTGGTACAGCAAATGCCCACCCAGGTTTTGTACATTCCATTTCACAGAAGAGGAGATTGAGACCTCAAATGGAATGGCTTGTTGAATTCTGCCTGACAACTTTGTGGCTATTCTTACTCTCTCACAATGAAGAACAAGAGAGGTGTATTTGTAGTAAAGGAATAACAAGAGAGAGAAATTTGTAAAAAAAAAAAAGCATTTGATAAAATCCAGCACCCATTTATGATAAAAACTCTCAGGAAAATGGGAATAGAGGGAACATACCTAAACATAATAAAATGTTTATTATGTTTATTAGTGGCCATATGTGAAAAACCCAGTGCCAGCATCATACTCGACAGGCAAAAACTACAAGCATTCCCCTTAAGATTGACAACAAGACGGGGATGTCCACTTTCACCTCTCTTATTCAACATAGTGCTGGAAGTTCAAGCCATAGCAACCAGACAAGAGGAAGAAATAAACGGCATCCAAATCAGAAAGGAAGGGGTTTCCAGCCAAGATGGAGGCATAGGTAGGCACATTGTGCCTCCTTGCACAACCAAAGGAAGGACAACAACAAATTTTAAAACAAAAAACAACCAGAACTGACAGAAAATCGAACTGTATGGAAGTCCAACAACCAAGGAGTTAAAGATGAAACATTCATCCAGACCACCAGGAGGAGCAGAGACAGGCCAAGCAGAGAGGACTGATGCGCGCGCACGCGTGTGTGTGTGTGTGTGTGTGTGTGTGTGTGTGTGTGTGTGTGACGGCTGGCGGATCGGGGAAAAGCGGGGCCAGGAGAGGTGATGACTGCGGACCGGGAGTCCCATTCCCTCGTGCAGATAAACCAGGAGGAACAACTGGGAAGCGAGACAGCCCTGCAACCCAGAGTTCCAGCGTGGGGAAATAAAGCCTCAAAGCCTCTGACTGAAAGATCCTGTGGGGGTGAAGGCGGTGGCACCCGGAGAAACTCCCGGATTCACAGGAGAGTGCGTTGGAGAAAACTGTCAGAGTATGGAGCAAGCACCATTGTTCCCTCTCGGTCCCCTCCCCCACAAACAGTGTCACAATGCAGCAGCGTGGGTTCCCCCTCCCCCATGTGAACACCTAAGGCTCCGCCCCTTACTACGTAACAGGTGCACCAAGACAACAAAAATGGCCCAAACCAAAGAACAGATCAAAACTCCAGAAAAAATACAACTAAGTGACCAAGAGATAGCCAACCTATCAGATGCACAGTTCAAAACACTGGTAATCAGGATGCTCACAGACTTGGTGGAATTTGGTCACAAATTAGATAAACAAATGAAGGATACAATAAGGGAAATGAAGAAAAATGTACAGGGAACCAACAGGGATGGGAAGAAAAACGGGACTTAAATCAATGGAGTGGACCAGAAGAAAGAAAGAAACTAAAGCACAACACAATGAAGAAACAAGAATTCACAAAAATAAGGAGAGGCTTAGGAACCTCTAGGATGTCTTGAAATGTTCCAATATCCGAATCATAGGGGTGCCAGAAGGAGAAGAAGAAGAGAAAGAAATTGAAAACTTATTTGAACAAATAGTGAAGGAGAACTTCCCCAATCTGGCCAAGGAAATAGACTTCCAGGGAGCCTGGAAAGCTCAGAGAGTCCCACAGAAGTTGGACCCAAGGAGGAACACACCAAGGCACATCATAATTACATTAGCCAAGATTAAAGATAAAGAGAGAATCTTAGAAGCAGCAAGAGAAAAGGAGACAGTAACCTACAA
>VMDR010035562.1:0-10734 GCA_007922815.1 Macrotus californicus | reverse complement strand
GCAGCTTTTTTATCCACTCGTCTATTGATAGGCACCTGGCTTACTTCCCGAGCTTGGCTACTGTAAATAATGCTGCAGGGAACACAGGGGTGCTTATGTTAACCAGAGCCTTTTTCAGATAGCTTAGGCTAATCAATATAGTTAACAAGAATTGATCTGAAAGTATTAGGGTATCAGTTATTACCAGCATGATGGGGAAATTATATTATAGAAGATACCTTAGTTGATATTTAAGATTTAATGTTAAATAAGATACGTCTTTTTTCATAGTAATATTTACTTGAATAATTTACCCCACTTTTGAACAAATATTCTACTTTTTTCAAATAAAGTGGAGGAAAACAACTCGTTGTTCCATGAAGTTACTGTTCAATGGGTGAATTGAGGAGCCCTAACTGCATATATCTTCTTTTTTTAACCTTTTGTGCCCTTCCCCCCAACCCCTGCAGTGCATCATCAGTCACTTAAAGCTTAAACAGAGGACTCAGCTACTGTAAATTCATTGATAAAACACACCATTTATTATTATACAACTGTTCTGATCAAACATTTAGAGTAGTTTCCGCTACCAAACAACATTCCGAAATGAAATAATAAAGAGAAAAGCTTTCTATTTCCCCAAATTGGGAGTACGATATAAGTCCAATTTTGATCTGATCACTCATTTAAAAACAAAAACAAAACTGAAGGGTAGCTACTCAAATGTTTAATACATTAGTGGTTGGCAGTCAGTGAGTTAAGAAGCACAATAACCTTAGTTGTTTGTTTGAACTGAAAACATAACTGGGGCAGTCTGTCACTGTCTCTTCCATCAGGGCGATGCCCCGGAAGCTCTCCTGGGTTTATAGTCATTTCTGGGAGCAGCAGAGCCCCTGTGACAGCACGGCTGCCAGCATCACTCCTTCATTCAAGGCCGAAAGAGGAGGGAAGGCAGGGCTGCTGGCCACCCTGGTCAATGTTACGCTGGCCTGAACTTTGTCACGTAGCCACTTCTAGCTGTAGACACACCTGAGAAGCACACAGTTGACTTTTACAGCCCTGTTCCAGGGACAAGCAAGGGAAAAGAAGATTTGGGTATGGGATGACTCCATCTATAGTATTTGCCATAGGCTATATATTCATTTTTGTCTCTATTTTTATTATTGTTTTGCAGCTTTGTGTTGGCTTTTCGAATAGTAAAATAATTTGACCTCTGCTGATAAATGTGGCATCTTTTTTTTAATTCTTAAATTTATGAAAGTCTTTGCCTGATTTTTAAGCTGTGAAATAGCTGAACAAAATTGGAACTCATTGTACTTGAAGCTAATACTAAGTAATGCAGTCTACTTTAACAGGTCACTGAATTTCGCATATATTTAATGCTGGGCACTTGCCAACCAGCAACAGTAGAATGAATGATGATTATCTTTTTCTACCGTTTGAAAAATAATTCAAGCTTTATCATATTTTACAGCTCTAACAGAATGGTTAGAGTAATGCATTCTCAGGCCCAGGAAATATGTGCCATCACTTACAGAACATCTCAAATGAGCTTCACCCCATAGGAAATATTAGTTTATAGGGTGGTAATGACATAAGCATGTTAGATGTTAATACTTGCCTTAAAAATGACACCACATATAGTATAAAATAACTGTTTTTCATCTTTGGTAATAACCTTAGTAACATAGTAGAAGTCTATATGAAACCATCATAGAAAGAGCATTGAAAAATAATCAATATATCTGCACTTTTTTGGCAGATGTTTAGCAAGAAATCTGATGTTGCTAATTTAGGGACGATTTATAGAGTGTTGTTGACATTCAAATTCACATTGAGCAATGTGTCTTTTTTCAATAGCCATAAAACAAAATTATTAATGTGTTCTGTTGGTAATAAAATATCATCTGTAAAACCAGCAATAAAGATTATGAGCTAACACTATAGGATGCCCAAATAGAGATGAACAAATATCTTTCAAAGGAAGGAACTTTTAGATGTTAAACTTTATGTAAAGCAAAGTTCTTTATCAGCCTACATAAGACATCTTTATCCTACAGGCCACTAGAAGCAAGAGATATGCTTATTCTCATTTTCATTTCAGTTTCTTAATCTACCAATATATTTAACATTTCCCTTCTGTATTAGTCAGGTTTTCAAAAAAAATGATTAGAAGGTAGTTTTGCATGTCATGTTTCCCACAGTCTCACTTAAAAGTTAAATTTGCCCCCAAATCATTAAGTAGGTAATAGGAAACATATGAAGAGGCATATCACTGACACAGGGATTAACAGTTTATTAGGAAGCCTATTTGGAAATCAAGTTCCTCAGACTGCATGGGTCACATGCTTAGCTCAGGACAGTGTATAAGACAGTATGTCATAAGCTTCAGGGTCAGCTTGAATTCAGAAAGAGCCTCCACTCACATGGTAGAGGTCTGACCCTAGGAAAATTGCGTAACCTTCTGATTTCTTCATCTTTGCAAGGGAATCTCAGTGGGGGGGACTGCCTTCCTTGCAGGGGTTGTTGATCAACTGAAGGAACATGTAACTGTTTTACATATTTCCTGACACAGAAGTGTTCAATACATAGTGGCTCTTCCAATTTTTAAACATGATAATTAACTACCTTTTTTTGTGACACACCAATTATGGATTTTAATTCTTACAGAATCACTAGTTGCTACTCCAAAATTATACTTAGGATACAGCATTTTTGGTATTCAGTATGTATAAATACTACATTTCATGAGTAATTTTTAAAATACCACCTTTTTATACAAAATTTTTATTATTCCTGTGCCCAAATAATAATGTCTAAATCTGCTATCTGCAATATACAAAAGGGTTACTTTCAGAAATTTAAAAAACATTCCCCTATGTGACATTTTATAACCAATATATTTTTTAATGAATTCTACCTCCACATAGTAATAACATAAAATTACAAGTCATAATTCTTTAGTTAAGAGAGTAGTAATTTCTGGTTTTAATTTGTAAAGGAAACACTTGTGCTTTGCAACTCTCCAGTCCATGGCAGCTATATTCATAACTGACAAAACTCGGAAGCCGCCAAGACATCTTTCAGAAGGTGAATGGGTAAATGGAGGAGCCTTAAATTTATATTTACTAAGTGTAAGAGCCAATCTCAAAGGGCTACATACCATATGATTTCAACTATATGACATTCTGGACAAGACACAACTGTGGAGACAGTAAAAAGATGAGCAGTTGTCAGGAGAGACGAAGCACAGAAGATTTTTAGGGCAGTGACATCATTCTGTATGATATTTTAATGGTGGACCCAAGTCGTTATACATTTATCAAAGGCCCAAGTATGTAAAACAACAAGAGTGAATCCTGGTATAAACTGTGGACTTTGGGTGATAATGATTTGTCACTGCAGGTTCGTCTATGTGACAAGTGTACCTCTGTTCCAGGATGTTGATGGTGGGGGAGGTAGTGTGTGTTCCAGCAGTGCGTGCATGGGATGTCTTTGTACTTTGTATGAAAATCAATTTTGCTCTGAACCTAAAACTGCTCTAAAAATTAAATGTATTTCAAGAACATACACCCAAAAGAAAGAAGGACACCCTTGTGCCCTGCAACAAATGTTCTTGATAACTGAAGCCGAATAGGACTTGACTCTCTAAGGCTAGTTGGTTTGCTTCAAAAGAGAGAGGGAAAGAATTTAAAAAGGTAAAACCGCTGCTGGCTCTTGCTTATTTTTATAAATCTCAAGCTAATTCTTTTTCATTTATCATTAGTTCTAATTTCATAGTATTTGTGATTTTTAAAAAGAGAAAATTAAAGAACAAATAAAAGTTTTAGTCTTTATGAACTTGCTATAAACAAGTTCTTTAAAGAGAGCACATTTCTGTTCTAAAAAAATCATTATGTCACTACTGCAAAAATATAAATGTGAAAATCTGAAGCTGGAGAACAACATACGTGGGTGAAAGAATGTTTGGACTTACCTCTTAATTAGAAGTAATAAAACTAAAAAAAAAATCTTTTGAGATGAGACACTCCATGAAGATGGTATTTTGTTGTCTGTGGGATAATTTTTTAGAAATTCTTGTCAGAATAAAGGGAGTTTCAGGTACCCCAGCTGGGGATACCATTTTCTCTTGATTGGCTAGGAAAGGTCTGTGGTTGCTGATATGTCCCGGGTTTGGAAAAGCCTGCCTGGGTGCTGGTCAAGGAAGATCAGCCAGCACCGACCTGCAAGGGACCACTTGCTGGTCTCCATTGACCACAGAGGCTCAGCAGGGGTAACCTAATGAATGCAGTGTTAGGTCAATTAAAAATTAACCAAAAAAAACAGACCAAGATCTCTTGAGGTTGAACTTTTGGACCCTAGTGACAACTTCTGTGTAAAGAGACCCTAGTCATGAACCCACAAGACAGTTGTTTTTGATGAGGAAATAACTGTAACTGATAGACCCTCGGCTGATGCAAAACTCGTCTGTGCAAAGGCAATGTTCTCAGCAGTGGTGCTTCTTTCCAAAAAAGGAATGTACTAGATACTCACAGATGAACAAGGCTTTTTCTAACCTCTAACTTTTGAGATGCTAAATTACTATCCTTTAGGCTAGTTTAGGGATATGTCCTACATTTTAGTCAAGTTTTGTGGTTGATTCTTGGTTTGGGGGTCTTTATTGTATGTTTTTGTTTGTTTGTGTCTGTACCCTCCTGAGCTTGGTAACAGCACAGAAGTTTTCTAAAATAATGTCAGAATTTGATCACAAAGCAAGAGAACTGTTAAATAGCATATGATCCAATTCCTTCAGCTAGACCTAGAAAAACTGGCTTTTTCTTAGGAAAATGAGATACTTAGAAATAGGACAATCTGTCCTCTAAAAGTAACAATTAACTAGAATTCTCATGTTTAAAAACTGACTTTATCAGGCATTCGGACTCGTTTTCAAAGAGATTGCTGCTGCTAACCACTCTTAATTCACAAGGGAATTAATGTTCAGTGGCCCATTAGGGTTCACACAATGGCATTAAATAATTATTCCTCCTTTATATATCTCCTGCTCTCTGAAAAAAAAAAAAGGATACTGAAATCATATGTGGGAGAATTCAGGACACCTGACTCTGAAGAAAACATGCACACGTATATATCCGCTCAGTGGTTAAAAGGCAGCCGTGAGTAACTGGTAACAAACAAGTTGCACACACGGAGACAAGAGAGAAGTAGAGTGGTAGAGGAAAACCAGCCAACATTAGCCGCAGTGGTGGTGATGATGCTCAGGAAATATCACAGCTGGAGACAGCAGGTGTTGGTGCAGTCAGAAGCTTGTTGTGAAGGAGAGGTGTTCACAGCTCTCCATAAATTCAGTGACAGGCAGGGCCAGAGTAGAACAGAGCCATCGTCTTAGCCCAAGTAGACGGTAGGGCCAGGAGGAGAGGAGCTGGGGACAGGGCTGGACAGAGCTGAGATGGAGGGAAAACAAGATTATGAGAGTTGAAGGACGGGAATCAGGCAAGGAAAGGAAGGGCTGCAAGATTCCTTTCTTGAGCCAGCTCACAAGCCCAGTTTGGTGCATGCCATTTTGGTGCCAGGCCCAGCCTTTCTCCCTGGACCCCAGATGGGGCTACCCTCTGTACATGGAACAGCAGGAGAGCTCAGAGGCTGCAGCTGAATGTCTTCAAGGTTTGCAAGCAGCAAAAAAGTTGGGGCTCTCTTGAGAGATGAAGTGGAAAGAATTAGAAGTAGAAAGTTCACAGCCTACTCTTCCTCTGCACTAGGCTGGGCCTCAGCTTCTTCATCTGTAAAATGGGTTAACGAGACCCCAGAAGGATGCTGCGAGGATTAAATACGTGGTAAGTTGTTTCAAGTTCCTCTCACAGTGCCTTGTAGTAGGTGTTTGACAGTTAAGTCACGTTCTCCTTTGCAGCACTGGTGGTTGCATTTGCAGAACAGAGTATTTAGAATTCTAAATGCTTTCTAAAATGTGAAACTACCACTCATCCAGAAAGAAGAGAATTACTGAGAAGTGTATGCATAATGCTTTATATATCTCAAGTCTCCAGGACCTCACTCATTTTTAACAGAGAGGCAGCCTGGGTGGTGGTACCAGGGCAGTCCAGAGCAGACGCGGAGAGCAGCCTGCCCCAGAAGTGAGCCGGCGCTGCCAGCTGAGCCGTGGGAAGCAGGCTGGAGGGGTGAGATGTGTCCACAGGGCTAAACACAGAACGGGCAGGTCTAGACCCATGCCTATAAACCAGGAGGTGCAGTACAGACGAGTGGTCTGTGGACTGTATGTGACTCAAAATTACATTTTTTACCCTTAGCTAGCATACTGTTTTCTTTTTCTAGACCCCTGGAAAACATGCCTCAAAAACTTGAAAACAAGCTTGTATTTTTTTTCACAGAATTGTTTTTTAATGGCATTAGTCCGGGCCTTCACGTTTGTTTTGACAAATCCCCCCTCATTTCCAGATGCTCTCTAGAACTGCTCATTCCATTCCTGTCTGGTTCTTGAGTGTTTCAGCCTCTCTGTTGGGCCCAAGTCAAAGCAGGGCACAAGCCAGGGAGCTGGCCCAGGTTGCAGAACCAGGTATTAAATGTATTGTGTCCCTCTGGCCTGGGGTTACCCGATGAAATGCAGGACTCTGTGTTAAATGTGCATGTCAGATAAACAGAAATACCTATTTTCAGTATAAGTATGTCCCATGCAATCTCTTTATTTCCTAAATCTGGCACCCTACTCTGTCTTCATTTATAATTCATGCCCTGCCGCCATTCAGAATCAATAAGTAGTCATGTCATTGCAACATGGGGAAAAAACATCTTGGAAATATATATTTCAGGGTTTGGAAGAGATAAATTGATCAAGGCACGTGAATGAGCGTTTTAATTTCTTATGGGATAAAATTGGAAACTGTCGTAGCTGGGACTGTTTTTCTCTGCTGGGCGATAACAGATAGAAGGTAACTGGACTCAGGTCTTGCTCGGTGAAAAACTGTGTCCAGAGATTATTCCCGGGACTGTCTGAGGTGGCATCTTGTTGTCTAAGTAAGAGGTTGCTAAGTGCTATAATTCTGATAGACTTCAGGCCTGTGAATGCAGAGTCATACCAAGCTCTGCATTCTGTCACCTCTAGGTGACATTGGCCTCTTTCCTGTTTTGTTCATTAACTTCTCTCTGTGTTGCCCTGCCCACTCGGAGTGTAGTTACATGTCCTCTCTCCTTCTGGCTCTCCTTCCTTATCTCTCTCTGTTTAACTCCTGTGACCTGGCAGGGCAGTGAGGAGTTGATGTGGACGAAGGCCCGGAACACTCACTGGCTGTTTTCTACCAGCCGGGCACATGATCAGACGTGCTTTCCAGACCATGCTTTGTGGAAGATAATGTATTCTTTTCTTCACATGGACTTTATTTTTGAGACCAGTTTTAGGATCCTAGCAAAAGTGAGTGGAAAGTGTAGAGAGACCCCACATGTCCCTGCCCCGACCCGTCCTCATACACCCCCACTATTAACATCATACGCTAGAGTGGTATGTTTGTTAGCATTGATTCTTGCTTTCAAAGATGAGAAAACTAAGGGTTGAGAGGTCAGACCTGTCACAGCCATCCTTGGCACCAGGTCTCTCCGTGGCCCAGTGTCCCTGCTGGTCTGATGTGGTCCCATCCCGCAAAACCATGTGTTGTAGATGATTGTCCTGTATCTCCGGACAAATGACAGAAAACGAACAATTTCACACGGACTAAAGGAATCTGGTGGAGAAAAAGGAATGTCACAGCCACTCTCTAAGTGAGAAAGAGAGTGCTAGCTTGGCCGCTCTCTCAGTGAGAGAGAGGGCCTGACCCCTCGCCTGGACAGGCTTTTATTGACACTCTAGGTGCATTACATCCAGGATGGTCCTCATTTACTGTGTACAAGTTCGCTTTAGGTGGTTACCAATTGTAGATAACAAAGGAAAGAATGTTGCTAATCACTTCAAAGATAAAATACAAAGGGGAGAGGTGGCTTAGCTGGTTACACATGTACTTTGGAAGTCTAGTGCAAACCAAAGTAAACTTCTGCTGTCTCCATCCCAGGTGAGGGAGTTTTTGCAAGAGCAAGTTTCAAAGCGGCCTAGGAACAATGCAGGCCTGATTCCCCATGGGAGACTCATCTGTAGGTTTGTTTTCTGCATGCCAACACGCATCTGTCTGCTTTCAGAACCAGCACTGAGCCCCAGTCCACATTTCACACAGATAGGTTCCCTATACTGGTCCTCTCGGTCTTCATTCCCACAGGGAAGCGTAGGTGGTGGGGTAGCATCAGATGAGAAGGGGAGTCTGGATTGTTGTCTGATGTTCACACATCTAAAACTTCCTTCCCGATGGATACGTGAGGGTTTGGGGAAGCCGTGACCTGCTTCCCTCAAGTTAGTTTTGATCTTCTTTCCTTTCTCCATGTGCAAGTTCCACTAAATATTTTTTTTTAAGTTGATACAATGATCTAAAAGTGTTTTGTGTTGAGATTCCATCTAACAGTTCTAGAAGTTATTCTCATGTGACAAGGAATTTCAGCCAAAGTTTTGTGGACACGATTCTCAGGCTTTTAAAATTAGTGCTTTTCAAAGCATTAAATGGAGTATAATTTTAAGAGCAAAGGCCACCAATTTCCACTTTAACAATCAGTAAGGTAGATTGACCTCTCACCCTAGCCTCCCTGAACCAGACACTGCCCTTCGCAGTGGGAATGTGAGTGTCACTAAACTGCAGACCTTGCCTTTAGTGTCAAATGACAAGCAGTTACATAAAAGAGCCAAAGATGGCCTTTGGCCCCTCGGTTGCCCATTTCTTTACTTGTTAGCTCCAAATCTAGCTGACACCAAATTCAAATTTTTACACTTCCAGTTATTTTTAAAATAGCCCAAACAAGCAGATGTTTAGCCATTTTGAGCTTGCCTGCTTTACATAGTCCACAGAACTTTACCCAGCATATGTCGGCCATTGATAAGATAGGGCCTTGTGGTTATAAGGTCCCAAGCTGCTGCTGCCCTTTGGAGTCCTCTGATCCAGAGACTCTCCACCCTGCCTCTGAGGGACTCGCTTACACATGTGAGCCCCTCTCTCTGGGAGTTGGCTCACCTTTCCCATTCGGAATGCGGGCCCCTCCCCTTCATCCTCTGGGCAGTCTCATGCTGTGAGGGACTTTCCCTCTCATGCAACCCTGTCCAAGCACCACACAGTAAAGCGAGCTGTGCATTACCTACCCTCATGGCCATACCTTTTTGCCCTAGGGCAGCCCTAAAATCCTTCCAGGAAACCCCTCACGCAAGCATACCTGGCATGATCAGGATTTCAAGAATGTCGGTACATGAACCTTCAGAAACAAAGCTGACACATACTGCCTTAGAAAACCCATTGTATTTTAGAACAAGTCTTCATTCGTTTCTCTTCCATCTTTGGATACCAAATGGTTGTGCACATTTACAAGGCATTTTTGTGTGCTGTAGAGGGTTGCCTGGTTTTGTGTAGATTAGCCTCTCCTGTTTATAGTGTATGTTACTAGGCTAAAGTATGAAGCTCTTTCACATTGCAAAGATCAGAGACATGCTTGGGTTCTCAATAAAAGTAATTATAATGCCCACAATTTGTCAAGCACTATGTGTCATGGGATATATTAAGCTCTTTACATGCATTATTTCATTTAATCATCATAATAACCAACGAGACTGGTATTTTTATTTACTTACACTTTATGGATGCAGAAAGTGGGCTCAGAGAGATTAATTGCCTCACTTAGGGTCAGGGATGGCAGAGCTCACATACGAACCCAGCTTGTCAGCTGCCTATGCTTGTGACCTGCTCTTACTCCTTCCTCCTCAGTCAGTGAGAAGATTTTCTATAAAGATGCACGAGGAAGAAAGTCAACAGTCTCAGCAGGCAAAGAGCCATGTTTCGTTGAGCAGAGTTAAGATAATTCATCGACATTCAGAATCTAACAGCATCGTTTGCAGTTCCACAGCCGCTGTGCAGGCCTAACGGAGCTCCCCATGTCTGCCTCCTCTCCCTTTTCTCTCCTTGCCTTTTGTCTCGTGGTTCCACCTGATGGTTTCAGTTGTCTCCTGGCTTCTTTTTATAGCTTTTTCTCTTTGTGTATTTTGCATTTCTCTGCTTCGACATCACTTTAGCCTCTGAATTCTCTGTGAATGTCTCCCAGTTACACTCCCATAGGTAGGGTAGATGATTAGGTTGCTCTGTCCATTGGAGAGCTTCAGACCTAAGTGCCTCACCTGCAATGTTCATGGCCTATACTCTCAGTTGTCTGCCTTGGGTCAGGCACCAGGCCCTGAATCAGTCAGCCGCGGCCAGCGACCCAGATCACACTGTATAAACGATGGAAATCTTGTGTAAGAGCTGACGGGAAGGGGCTGTAAATAGGACTTGAATTTGTAGCTTTTTTTTTAAGGGGACAGTGAAAGCTGAAAGCCTTTTTCTTTAAATTTCTTTTTTAACCTAGATTTTTACAATTTAATTATAGTTGTTACACAACATGAGATTAGTTTCAGGTGTAAAATAAAGTGATTCCACATTTTTATGCCTTAAAATGTGATCATCTGTCACCATGCAGTTATTACAATATTATGACCATATTTCCCTTCACCTTTTTAACCATCCCCCATCCCTCTGGCAACCATCTTTTTGGTCTCTGTTTCTATGAATTGTTTTTTTTTTTATTTGTTCATTTGTTTTGTTTTGTTTTTAGATTCCATATATAAATGTAACCATACCATATTTGTCTTTCTCT
>VMDR010035561.1:0-10728 GCA_007922815.1 Macrotus californicus | reverse complement strand
AGAATCTTCTCCTCTTCCCAAAGATTCAGGACTCAGCCTATACTTTTTTTTTTAGCATTGTAACAATTATATGGGTTCACTTTGTTATAATGCGCTAAGTTTTATTTCTGAGCAATTGGCACCTATTATTTATAGTTCAGAAAAATAGTTGACATTCCACCTGATCTCTGTGGAAAAGCTAATGAAATGCAAGATTGATTCACGGTGAATAAATTAGTTTTGAAACTATGGGATTCAGAAGTTTGATATTTTCTTTCTTTAAATCCTTAATTGCTATCTGTGACTCCCTGCTGTTTGCCTTTTGATTTTATAGATCATATGAAACAAGCTTTTTACAGTCTCATCTTAATCCTCTTCTTTCTCTCCTCTCCTCTCCTCAAGTAAAGGTGTATCTTGTTGAATACTGAATACAGTCCTAATTAAGTGAGATTTATTTTCCTTTGGTGATGGACACAACAAATTTCTTCTAATCAAGGATGAATCACAGGTCCTTAAACAACTTATCCCTCTCATCCCATCTAACATATTCTGATGACAGAAATGTTTCTTGCATTCTGACCATATTTTCTGATGATAATACAGAGGGAGTGAGTTAAGAAACTTGACATCCTGAGTCAGGGGAGTAGGAGTGATGGAAGAATAGCCTTGAAACTTTAAGAGGTAAGTTAGGAAAAATGAAATATTATGAACAATGTTTTGAAAGCTAATTAGCATCTCAGAGGTAAGAAAGGAACCAGACACTGAAATGTATGACTTAAACAAATGGAAAAGTTGCTAAGAGTGGGTAATCCAACACTCTTGTACCTATCAACATCTGTTGTTCTCCTTATCAACATCTCTCTCCCCATTATTGACTTCTCTTTCTCTTTCCTCATTCCTTGACTTTTTTGCCTGTTCATCTTTCACACTGTTTTTTTCCTGGTACCATCCTAACTATTTATACATCTTTCTAACATCTTAAGATGGCCACACAATGGAATGGAATAGTGTAAAATACATGCATTTATACACAAATGTTTTAAGCATCAAAATCAGTGCTCATGTTAGCTCCTAGGTGTCCAAAGATGGACAAAATGTACTCCTTGATTTCAAACAGCTCACAGATAATTCCACTTTTGGAGAGTAAAAAAGTCATAAAAGGTAATTTTGCCAGGGAGAATCAGGAAGATATCCTGAAGGATACATGTGGATTTGGGTTTTAAAATATAAGTAGTATTGTTTCAGGTAAAAAAAGAGCCTCTTAGGCAAAGGGAAGCTCATGTAAACTTTTTTCCCTAAAAAATAAAGATTTCCTGGTACTAAATAAACATCAAGAATTATCAAAAAGAAAGTATTCCTTCTTTATCTGTTATGAGATATACCCTGAGTAATAATGTCAAAGTAAGCTTTTCCTATCTAGATCCAAGTTAGCTAGAGTTCCTATCGCTTGAGAACATAGCTGAACATTAAGTAGTAAGTGAACATGGGTCTCTGAGCAGCTAAAAGTTTTGTTAAAAATTTCTCTGCTTATTGAAGAACTATTTAGTCAGAATCCATTTCTTAATATTTTGGACATCACTCTAACAAAGCAAATCAGAGACAGTCATGTGGGATGGGAGCAAGGGAAGACTAGGTTTTGAGGCTATTCAGGCAGGCTTACTAGGAATAGGAAGAAGTAATGGCTAGAATGCTGAGAGCATGGCAGAAATCAGACAAATGAGCATGGGCTCAGAAGCTCCAGTCAGAGCTGTGCAGTGAGTGAGAAACACTGACTGAGAAGGCAGAGAAGCTGGCATGCCTTGGTCAGATCTGCACAGTTAACTACTGCATTGGTGTTGATAATGCTGATAATAGGTCATTTACAAAAGAAAGTAAATTCAGTTCTGTGTGCTCTGTCTTAGAAAGAAGTTTATAATTAATTTTAGAAATATTGCCACCTAAAGTAGTTAAAATTTTCTTTCTATAACCCAAAATAGTCTGCTCTTCTGCTCCATTAATTCCTTACAAAGTTTTCTAGTTTTATTAAGTAATACTTAAAATCATTACTATATACTTACATTTTTACCTTTTACAAATGTTTTTAAATGTTTTTACTTCTTACTTCATGTAATTAGCTTGGCAAGGCCAAAGAAAGATACAGGCACCCAAGTCTTGTTCCTGCCCTCTGAGCCTTTTCCAAGCTTGGGGTTGTGGTGGGTATGGAGATGACCACAAGGTATGTTGCCTAGGAGTGGGGCAGTGTTCTAGGGGAAGGATCACATTAAACTGGACAGTTATCCATTTAATTTTAAATGAAGATTTAAAGCATTTTCACAGCCCTGTTTACAATTGACTACTATTTGTTTATATTAAAGAATCATTGCTAATTTGAAAGATGCTGGCAAGCAACATCTTCAATTACAATGAATCATCGACGTCTTGGCATGGCCACTTCTGAACACACCCAAGATCACAGATTCCTTTACCATCTCTTTCTGGGTTGTTCTCCATTTCTCAGTCTCTTATGTTAACTAACTTAGGGCCATGCAACAAATATTTATTTAGTATTTTATGGGAAAAACATGCAGGAAATTAAGGTAAGTGCAGAGATGAAAATGACATTTTCTTGCCCCTCAAAGTTTGGTGGGAAGGGAAGGATGTTCACAGAAAATTCAGGTCAAGGTATAATATGAAAAGTGTGAGGTAAGTAAGCTAAAACAAAATGCCATTGGTATGTGGTGGAATGAGATTATTTTCAGTCAGGCAATCAGTGGCTCAGGGAAGATTTTGTGAAGAAAGAATATTGAAGCTGGGATTTTAGGATAAATATGATTTCAACAGGGGATAATGGCAAGAAAGTCTCTTGGGTAAAAAGGACAGTAATCATAAAAGCACAGTGTAAACAAAGTACAGGGCAGCCCTGATCAGGTGGCTCAGTTGTTTACAGCATCATCTCATATACCAAAAGACTGCATGTTTGCTTCCCGTTAGGGTATGTACCTAGGTTTCGGATTTGATCCCTGGTTGGGGTGTGTATGGGAGGCAGCTGATCAATGTTTCTCTTTCATATCTCTCTCTCTCTCTCTCTTTCCCTCTCTCTAAAATCAGTAAAACATATTCTTGGGTAAGGATTTTTTAAAAAAGCACAGGACAGTTTTCAAGAATTTTGTTCTGAGGTGCACAAAGATTGGGAGTAATGTAGGGAAGAACATAGGAAAAGGTAGGCTGGGGCCAGGTCACTGAGGCTCTTCAATGCATGTTTAGGGCCTCACCTGGGGGCAGTGAGGTGTGGGGGAGGACCGATTTGTTATATCTGAATTATATTCAGTTCTACAAGCCTAACTGGATAAACATTTGCTTGTTTTGCATGACAAAAGAAAGAAGGGGGAGCTAGAGGTGTTGCAACAAAAAGTTCTTTAGAGTCTCCCTGTCATCCTTGGAGATGACAGTGACAAAGGCACATGGCAGAAGCCCCAGTGATCTGGGTGACTCAGTATTGCTTGTGCTTGGCAGGCATGAAGCCCCTTCTTCACTACTTGTCCCTGCCCCACTCCCCAAACACATACCACGGGACACACAGTAACCTCTATTTATTTATTTCAAATTATTTTGTTGTTCAATTACAGTTGTCTGCATTTATCCCCTACCAATCCCCCCTCACCCCAGCCAAACCCACCTCCCTCCCTTGCTTCCATCCCACCCCTTGATTTTGTCCATGTGTCCTTTATAGTTGTTTCTGAAAACCCTTCCCCCCATTATCCCCTCCCACCTCCCCTCTGGTTACTGTCAGATTGTTCTTAATTTCAATGTCTCTGGTTATATTTTGTTTGCTTTTTTTTGTTGTTGATTAGGTTCCTGTTAAAGGTGAGATCATATGTTATTTGTCCCTGACCACCCGGCTTATTTCACTTAGCATAAAGCTCTCTAGTTCCATCCATGCTGTCACAAAGGGTAGGAGCTCCTTCTTTCTCTCTGCTGCACAGAATTCCAATGTGTAAATGTACCATAGTTTTTTTACCCATTCATTTACTGATGGGCACTTAGGTTGCTTCCAGTACTTGGATATTATAAATTGTGCTGCTATGAACACTGGGGTACATAGGTTCTTCTGGACTGGTGTTTCAGAGTAATCTCTATTCTTGAGTCCTTGTAGCACTGGTAACCTTGAACAAACTGCTTCCAGCTCCCTGAACTAGACTATAAATTCCTGGAAGGCATGAGTCAGTTCTTATGCTTCTGTTTATTTGTCAATGCAGTGGCAGACACATACTAGGCTTGCAAAGGAAAGGCCTTATTAATGATACCAGCCCACTTTCCCCCTGACAAAATGGCTGAACAAAGGGTATTAATATAGCAAACTAGTTAATTTTTTAAAAATTCTGAAGAAGAAAGCTCTAAGTAGTCAAATAATTAAATGTTTTCCTTAAATTAGCATAATTGGTTACATGAATACTTTTATCTGTTAACAAGGAACAGAAATCTCCAGAGTGCCAATGGCTGCTTACACCCACTTCTTGGACAATATTTTACCAGGCCCTGAGTCAAAGCTCTGAAATCAATTCTGCGCTTTACTGCAAAATCATTACAGAACCAGGAGAAATGATCTTTGCTGCTTAATCAGTGGGGGTGCTGGACAATCAGGAGACATTGATACTGGGCTGTGTGATAAAGATCTGAATAAATTATGCCAAAGAGAGATATAAAGAATATGATCACATTCAACTGCAAGCCTGGCTCTGAAATGAACTAAAGGGAAATTATGTCCCGATGTACTCTCCATGATTCACACAATCACAAAAAATTTGCATTTTCAATATTTCACAGAGTCTTTTATATCATTCTTTCCCAAATAAAATGAACATTCTAAAGATGAAACATTTGTGAAATAAGAAATTGAATCTAGATATAAAATGATGTCAATTTATTGCCAATTTTTTGTGCTACTTTATTTTAATAAAAACAAAATCTGAGTTCAAAAAAAATGATGAGAGAAGAGAGAGAGAAAATATTTATCATGTAATCAGAAAAAGCACACAACTGAGGAGACTCCTATAGAAAGATGTCACTGTCCTTGCCATCTCACACATGCCAAAGAATGTAAGACTATAGCACTCAAAAGAAGAGAATTCAAGATATGTGGGAGTGAAAATGAGTTATTATTATCTTTTCCTGGAGACCCTGAATATGATGCATTTAGTGGAAGCCCTAATCAAGGGGTCACCTCCTTACTTATTTGCATATTCTTAGGCTTAGTCACCAATTCCTAGGTCTAGTATGTCAGAACCAGGGTGGAAAGGCCTCATGATACAAAGCCTGATGATTTAAATAAAAACCTGCTTCTGGCCTCTTTGTTCAGAGGTAGTTTAGGAGCTGGTAGAATCAGAACCTCTATGCCCAGGGTCAGACCATGACTCCCTCAGCTCATTGAATTTTTATGGTATTTTCACTGTGACTTACTAAGACCAGAATCTCCTTTACCCCTTCTTTCTGGATTGTTCCCCATCACTCAGTCTCTTTCCTTGACTAACTTTGGCTCATGCAACTGATATTCATTTAGTATCCTATGGAAGACACACGCTAGAGAATAGGTGGGAACAAAGATGAATCAGGCTTCTTTTTTAAGGCCCCTCAATACTTTTACAGGGGAGAGTAGGATAGTCACAGGTATTCAGTACAAATACCTCTTTAACACACCTTCTTACCATATGTATCCTCTCTTACTGGCCAGTAGCCTATTAGGTATCCAGTAGAGAATGGCTGCCCACTGGGGGATAGACCCTGAGAAAGATGATACCCACCAAGAAAGATTCCTGGTGACTGCTGGGCTCAAATTTAACAGCAAAACCTAGTAGCTGCTTAAAAATAAGGGCTTCTCATCCTGTAAACCACACTTCACAGAGAAGCCTGCACTAAACTGCCTATCTGGACTGTGTTCCTGCCATCTGAGCTAGCCATTATAAAGAAATTCCTTAGGACTGAGGAACCAATAGGACTGAGGCTTCCCCTGTCCAATCAGAGCTTTCCAGCTATATCCCAAGTAGCATTTTCACTGACCAATCAAAACAGCTCCATTCTGACGAATCAGAACACTGTTTTTTGGACCAAAGTGTGAGGATTTGGAGTTCTCATTTGCATGAGGGTGGACCAATCAGGAGCCAGAGCAGAGACTTCTGTCTATATAAGGCAGCTTCACTCTTGATTGAAGAGCACATTTTTCCTTTCCATTAAAGACTGAGGACTGCCTTTCTCTGGCTGGAGCCTAAGCACCAAAGACCAGAGTGGAGAAAAGCTGTGTAACTGGAGAAGGTCCTAACTCCAAGGCCACCTCAACCCAGGCTTCCTCACAGCCATACTCTGTCACAATTTAGTTGTATTTGCTGAATAAAGTTTCCTCTTCATTACACCCCAAGTTTGGGATTCCTGGTGGTGTTGAATTGACACCAACAACCATGGACCAAGGAATACTTTCTTAGAGGAGCTTGTCAACAGAGCACTTGGAGAGAAAGACACAGTAGTATGGCTTGGCAGCTTATTTCCCCTACTGTGCTGCGAGCAACTTTTCTTGGTTATCTTTACTGAGCCAGCTTTCTGGGTAATGACAATATGTAGAGGTTTCTCAGAAAAAGCAACAACCACCATTTAAAGAAAATTTACTATATGCCCAGAACTTTACATATATTATTTCAGCAAAACAGTATCATAACTCTATGATGTAGAGACTATTATTTACATTTTTCAGATGAAGTGCTGAGGAGTCAGGCACCCCAGAGTATCTGAATAGTATGTCCTCAATAAATATCTGTTGGATTCTGACTGTGATTATTAAATAGGTGTTTTGAACGTTACCCAGGTCACACAGGTTCTAACTAGCAGAGTTGGATTTGAATACACCTCTATCTGAAGCTAAAGCCTATGTTCTTGAAAGATCTTTTTTCCTGCCTTTTTAAAGTTTATTTTATTGATTAGGCTATTACAGTTGTCCCAATTTTTTTCTCCCCTTTATTCCCCTGTTCCCAGCACCCCACCCCACACTCCAGCATTTCTCTTGCCTTAGCTCATGTCCATGGGTTAAACATATAACTTTTTTTGGCTTCTCTATTTCCTATACCTTTCTTAACCTCCCCCTGTCTATTTTGTGCCTGCATATTATGCTTCTTATTCCCTGCACCTTCCCTCCCTGTTCTTCCTCCTCCCTCCCCACTGATAACCCTTCATTTGATCTCCATTTCTCTGGTTCTATTCCTGTTCCAGTTTTTTGCTTAGTTTTTGTTTATATTTGTTAGGTTCAGTTGTTGATAGTTGTGAGTTCTCATTTTATTGTTCATATTTTTTATCTTCTTTTTCTTAGATAAGTCCCTTTAACATTTCATACAATAAGGGCTTGATAATGATGAACTTTAACTTGACCTTATCTGGGAAGCACTTTATCTGTCCTTCCATTCTAAATGATAGCTTTGCTGGATAGAGTAATCTTGGATGTAAGTCCTTGCCCTCATGACTTCAAATACTTCTTTCCAGCCTCTTCTTGCCTGTAAGATTTCTTTTGAGAAATCAGCTGATAGCCGATGGTAAGTCTTTACTTGTATTTCCTTTTCTCTTGCTGCTTTTAAGATCCTCTTCTTATAACTTGGGTAACTTAATTATTATGTGTCTTGGTGTATTCTTCCTTGAGTCCAATTTCTTTGGGACTTTGAGCTTGCTGGAAGCCTATTTCCTTTGCCAGATTGGGGAAGTTATCTTTCATTATTTGTTCAAATAAGTTTTCAATTTCTTGCTCTTCCTCTTCTCCTGGCATTCCTATGATTCAGATGCTGGAGTATCTGAAGTCGTCCCAGAGGTTCCTAAGTCTCTCCTCATTTTTTTGAGTTCTTGTTCCTTCATTCTGTTCCAGCTGAATGTTTATTTCTTTTTTTTGTTCCAAATCATTGATTTGAGTCCCAGTTTCCTTCCCTTCACTGTTGGTTCCCTGTATATTTTCCTTTATTTCACTGTGTGTTGCCTTCATTTCTTCCTTCATTTTGTGACTGAGCTCAATCAGTTCTGTGAGCACCCTGATCACTAGTGTTTTGAACTCTGCATCTGATAGATTGCTTATCTCCATTTCATTTAGTTCTTTTTCTGGAGTTTTGATCTGTTCTTCCATTTGGGCCATATTTCTTTGTCTCAGTATTCCTGTTACATATTAAGGGGTGGAGCCTTAGATATTTGCCAGGATGGGGCAAACCTCTCTGCTGAGTTGTGGCACTGTCTGTGGAGGAGGGGTCAGAGAGGGAACAATACCACTTGCTTGCTCGGCTCTCATCTCACTTTCTGTCACTTCTCTCACTTCCCACAAGTGGATTGTGCTCTTTCAGTTGCTGATTTGCAGGTGGGTGGGTTTGTGTAGGTTTTAGGACCCTGTGGGCCTCTCCAACAGACATGTGTGAGACTGGGAGTTTCCCCTGCCACTGCAACCCCCATAGATTTTTTTACAGCCAGAGGTTTTGAGTCCTTAGTTTCCTACACTGAACCCTGAGTTTCACAGTCTGTCTTGCTCCTCAGTTGTTCTCCCAGCTTGTCTGTGTGTGAATGTGGAACCACCCACATGCTCCACTGCTTTGCCTTGCTGTGCTTGCTCTCTGCCCTGGCTGCCCATCTCTGCCCCTCCTACTAGTCTGGGTGAATGTTTCTTTAACTCCTTGGTTGTTGGACTTCCTTGCAGATGATTTTCTGTCAGTTCTGGTTGTTCTTCGTTTCTAAATTGGTTATTTTTCTTTCGGTTGTGTGAAGAAGTGAAGCATTTCTGCCTATGCCTCCATCTTTGATTCTCTCCTTGAAAGGGCTTAAGTAGAGACAGAAAATGCTGGTGTTCTTCCATGTAAAGCGCTTAAGTGGACAATTTTAGGGAGGGCTCAATTTACTCTCCTATTGACACACAGTGAAAAAGACAGGGTGACTCAGAGAAAGTCTTATATTTTTGTTTGTTGTACATCAAACCAACTTCATGTAATGAAAAGGCATTTTTATTAGATAATTTAAAAAGCATTTTTAAAATTAAATTTACTGGGGTGACATTGGTTAATAAGATCATATGGGTTTCAGGTGTACATTTCCATGATACATAATCTATAAATTGCATTGTGTGCCTACCACCCAAAGTTAAATCATCTTCTGTTACCATATGATTAACCCCCTTTACCCTTTAGTACCCCTCCATGCCCTTTCCCTCTGGTAACTAGTATAGTGTTGTCTGTGAGTGTTTGTTTTTCTTGTTTTATTCATTTGTTGCTTTTAGCTTTATATTCCATTCTAACAGATGTGAGGTGGTATCTTATTATAGTTCTGATTTGTATTTCCCTAATAGTTATGTTGAGCATCTTTTCATATATCTGTTGTCATTTGTATGTCTTCTTGGGAGAGGTGTCTGTTCAGGTTCTCTGCCCACTTTTTAATTGGATTGTTTGTTTGATGTTGAGTTGTATGAGTTCTTTATATATTTTGAATATTAACCCCTTGTCAGAGCTATTGTTTGCAAATAGCATTTCCCATTAGGTTGGTTGCATGTTTGTTTTGTTGGCAATTTTTTTTTGCTGTGCAGAATCTTTTTAGTTTGATATAGTACCATTCATTTATTTTTGCCTTTACTTCCCTTGCATTTGGGGTTGAACTCATAAAATCTTGTCTAAGACCAAGGTCCATAAGTTTAGTACCTATGTTTTCTTATATGTACTTTATTGTTTCAGGTCTTATGTTTAGGTCTTTGATCCACTGTGAGTTAATATTTGTATATGGGGACAAACTATAGTCTAATTTTATTTTTAAAAAAGTATTTTAATATCTTCACTGAGCACTTAGTATGTGCTGGGAGGCCCTGAGACAGGCACTAGAGACAAAACAAAGTGTTTAAGACATAGTTCCTTGTTTTGAGAAAGTCCCTTTCTTGCAAAGGAGGCAGATGCATGAACCAACAATTTTATTTCAGAGCCCTATCAGTACTATTGATCAGATCTATCTGCCTACTTAAGAAGTCATGAAAACAGTATTCTAAAATGTTTGTAATGCTAATTATGAGATTGTTTACAAATGTATCTGAAAATGGTTTCAGATGTAAGGACATGATAAGTCTATGTTTTAACAAGAAATGTTCTTGCAATGATATTTATGAAGATAATAGCACCGCTATTGCTATTTAGTTTCTCACGGTACTTTTCGTTTAGAGAAAGAATTTGATGGAACCCAATAATTCTGCCTTAACACTATTTAAACTTTCTTATTGTCATTTTTCCAAATTATTTCTCTCAGATATCTTACAGTTAGAGTTTTAGAGATAGGTACCTTTCTAATTTGGATCCTGGCACCTTAAAAAGAGGCTTGATCAGGAAAGCACTATGTTCTTTCCCTAAATTTTAATTGCCTCAGACTATCCTGTTAATAATACTTCACATTTATCTCAGCACTTGAGGGTTCAAAGTGCTTTCCTACACATTATCTTAATTAATCCTCTTAATTTCTTTTTTTTAAATATATTTTATTGATTATTCTATTACAGTTGTCCTATCTCCTCCCCCCACCCCCCTCCCTGCACACCCCTTACCCCCACACTCCCCCTCTTTAGTTCATGTCCACGGGTCATATATATGAGTTCTTTGGCTTCTACATTTCCTATACTATTCTTAACCTCCCCCCTGTCTATCTTCTACCTACCATTTATGCTTCTTATTCCTTGTACCTTTTCCCCCTCTCTCCCTACTCACCCCCCTGATGATAACCCTCTGTGTGATCTCCATTTCT
>VMDR010035560.1:0-10728 GCA_007922815.1 Macrotus californicus | reverse complement strand
AACAACCCCCTTAACCATTATATTCAGCTTCTTCAAAAAATGCTGTACTTTTTCCCTTTATTTTTAGAGATTACTTCTTGGTTTGCTTTTCTTTCAAAATCTTTTGTCTATGGGAAAGTTATGCACGTTATTTCTATTTATTTAATAGTTACTTTTAAATGATTAACATGCATGTTTAGCTTTAAAAAGCCTAAAATTAACCAATATTGCTACACCCACCCTGAATAATACAAAGATTTTAGAACATGTAAATTCCCACTAGCCCTTGGCATCTTACAAGATAACCTTAGGCATATTTACGATTCTAATTTTTTATAAAAGCAAGACTTCTGAAATTTCAAACACTGCAAACTGAAAAGAAAATTCAATTTGCTCATAACTCTAAACAAGGAGGAACATATACTTTAAAGAAATGGCTTTAGAAATAGAACTTTATTGTTTCTAATTATTTTTCGTGACCTTTCTTTTACTTTGAGCTCATATCCTTTATTAAACTACTTCAAATAGTTCTGATTATTTCAAAGACTAAACACCATAATTGACGATTTCTGTGTTTGATCTCGCTACAATTGCTCGATGATGACGATATTGATTATAGCACACAATGAGTAACCACCCACATGTCTGGGAGCGCACGTAGCCACCCAGAACAAAGTGAGAACCCGGAGGCCATAAAATAGGTTCCTAAGCAGTGGCAACAAGAAAGCAAAACAAAACCCAGCAGAAACAAAACCAGAAACGACTATTACAAAAAAAAAAAAGAGAAAGAAAAAAAGAACTTTGAGGTCTCTCCAGCCCAGGGCCTTGATGAACTCATAAGAACCACTAGTAAGTCACCCTCAAATAAATATCTCACTGTGTGCAAGGGCATTGTGGTGGTCACCTAGAGAACCTCAAGACTTATTCCTAATTATTTTCCAAATAGATGGCAGTGCCTATCCCCCATAATTTAGGAGGATTTGGGTTCCAGTGACATTGGTGTCTTATTAGGCATCCTTGAAGAATTTATAAAATAGGTGTATAGTAACTCTTCTGTGAAAAGAATTTGCAGTTTTTATCCGTGGGAGGAGCCGGATGCTGTTCAGGAATCATAGCGTTAGACCACTTCATGTGACCAGTGTCTAATATTGAATACATCTCAGTAGACTGAGGGATTTACCGGAGTGATAGTATGGCAAAGCAACAAATCAAAACAAAGTCCTCAACGAAATCAATCACCTGGAAAAAGAAAGACTAATGTGTGCATAAGAAACAGACTCAATACTGCATGCTTAAAAGATATTTTCATCAAAAATCCTTTTTTTGGAGGGTGGGGAGATTATGCATTCATTTCTTGGGAGAACACATTTTCCAATGGCATTCAACAAATGACAGGTTAATTTGGGTATCCGTCTAATTTTTAATAATAGGTTCTGAACCGCTTGACATTTTGTTTTTCTGACAATGCAGAGAGAATCATGTGCTTTTGTACTTGCTTAAAAGTATGGAAAATAACCATGGACAAAATTCTCTCTCATTAAAATTGCTAGTAGAATAAAAAAGATTTAGTGAAATAGTCAATCAGTTCCATCTACAACTGAAGAAATAGTGTCTCAGTTTTAAACCTCAAGAAGGATGTTTTTGTTGGTGAGGAATAATTCCATCAGAAATCAAAGTAGCCTATCATTTTGTGATACTTTGGTGGACTAGTCTGCAGAATAATAACGTGTGCCTTACTGGAGTGTCAAGCTTTGCCCTGTTCATGAGAAGCCATACTTAATTTGTGAAAGCATATCACTGCAGTCAATTCTTAGAAAGCGGACACATCCTTCCCTCTCTATAGTCCTTTTTCTGCCAGAAGGTTCAAAAATATTTGGTCCATGTCTGCTCTTAGGGCCAAAGATTATGATTCTTTCCTAATGAAATGTTTGAAAGATTCAACTGTTTATTTAAATAACATTTACCTTTTTTTCTTAAAGTCTTAATATAGGTGATATGGAGAACATTTGGAAACTGCATGAAAGTACAAAGGAAAAATAATCCTCACATCACTCATTTCTCTCATTGTCTCTTGGCTGCAACACTAAGCAATTTCAGAGTATTGTCATCCTGTGACAATTTTTTGCTATGGTATCTATTTGCTGATATTTTTCATTAGCCATTCCTTGGTTCTTTTCCATTATGTTTGCTTAGAATATGCTTTCTTGGTTCATCTTATCTTTACAGTGAGATCTTAAGGATGACTATGTATCTCCTTTCAATTCATTATTTTATTCAACATATATTTATTGACACCTACTGTGTGTGAAACGCTGTATGGGAATATGTGAGTCCCTGGGCAAAGCTCACACCCTTGTCAAAATTACTGGGGATAAAGTGCTTGAATTGTGGGTGTCAGCACACAAGATCAGGAGCCATGCTTAATTTGTTTTTCTGTCTACGCAGCACCACGTAGGTCAGTTTCCTTCTGCATGCACAATAGATGCTGGGTGGACACTTCCATGTGGTGAATACATAATGCCTGCTGAATAGGCAGTTATTTATTTCTTATCTACACTGTCATATTCCTAGTAATCAAGGTTGGATAAATAGGGTTTTGCTTACCTTATGGTCTAGTTCTATACTAAAATGTAACATTTGTATGATGCTTATCAGTTAGCAACTGTTATTCCATTATCTCAAAGTCCTCCAGTGAAGCCAAAGTAAAACAATAAATACGCATATTTAAAAAGAAGGAAGATGTTGGCATTATTTACATGGAGTTCTCACCGCGTTGAGCTGTTCATCGAGAGATAAAAATAATTAGTAACCTAGCTATCTAAAACATGGTTTTGTTTTCTAAAAAATGGCCTTTAATTTCCAAATATCTGTTGAATATTCTTAGTGGACAATTCATTATATAGCTCTGAGAAAGCAAAGAAAAAGATACAAAATGCAGCAAAAAAATAAGTTCACAAATGCTAGATATGGTCCCTGGTTAAAAAATCTTTCAATATTACACATGGGAAGATAATTACACACACACACGTGTAAAGTGTATCTGGAGCTTCTCTCCTCTCATCACCTGACTAATTCAGTTTTTCCCGTCACATCTCAAATTAGACATCACTTTCTTCAATAGAAGTTCCCTCAACCTCTCCACTACATACTTTTTTTCCCCATGAGGTTCTTATTTATAGTTTTTTTATGGCATTCTGCATTTTTCCTGTGCAGCACTCATTATATTTATAATTACATTGAACTTGGAAATATTTAGTATCTGTCTTCTCACTAGAGACAATAAACATAAAAAAGGCTCTACACACCGACAAAGCATCTGGCACCGAGTACGGGCAGTGAGTGGTTATTGCATGTAGGAAGTCTGATAGAGAAAAGACGATGACAGGGAAAAGGAGAGAGAAAAAACAGTGTGATGGGGATTAAATGGGAAGTGAAAACAGATCGAAGGTGGGACCTCATAAAAGGTTCTGTGTGAACTTCGAAGTGGACCTTTGAGGATGTGTATGAGTGCTGGATGGGAAGCTTCAGAGACACATGCCGAGGGCATGGTGCCGAAAAGATAGCTTGATGGGAGCACAAATGATCGGGGCCAACGTAACTGTCAGGCATGGGAAACACTGTGCCCAGGGCCTGTAATATTTTCAAGAGCCCACAAAATATTTTAATTTTTGATCAGAAGAAAGGGAATGTTATAATAATAAATATATAATAATGAATCCAATGTATGCCAATGTAAGCATAAAACATAATTTTTATTTAATTTTTTAAATAGACGGCAGGTCCCAAGAAGGCAAAGGTGCCCAGGGCCCACAAAAGTCATAATGCAGGCCTGGGATGAAATTAGTTACACAGGAGACCGTATTTTGGCTGGAAAGTAGAACAGGAACAGATCTAAGGCTGCAGAGGCAGGTTGGGCTCAGCTCAGCGAGAGACCAAATGACAGGCTGGGGAGGTTCTTCAAGCTTTGGTTTACCTTCAGGAAATTGTGTGTCAACTATTGTCACAGAAGGGCTCCAGGAAAAGAATTCTTGCAGGAAAGAATAGGACGGATTAGTTTTAGGAGTAGGGTGATTAATTAGGGACTTTTTGCATTTGTTTTCATGAGGGTTAAAGAGGAGATTACAGTAGGAAGAGACAGAGGGACGGGCATTACAATCATTCTGGTATATATTTACCCAAGAGTTTTAGATCATACACATAGAAGCTGCCTTTTCCTGGGAGAAAACTCGCAGAGTCATGATTATATATTTGCATTCCCTCTGATTGTAAGATATATGAAAGAAGAGACTATATCAATCTTTGTATCAATCTTACTGATACAAAGTCTGCCCAGAAAGAGTCCAACCGTTATTAATATAATGAGAAGAGTTTGCATGACATTGATGTAACCTGTGAGCCAAGGAGAGTGGACTGAGTGTGCATGCCTGAACAATGACGACTTCACTGTACCAATCAAAGACACCATTGAGTGAGCATGAGTACTGTGTGGCTGTTACATTCAAAATGAGTGAGTAGAGCAATGAATCTGCGTCAAATTTTGCATTAGGCTTGAACATTCCCCTGCAGAAACTATTTGGATGATTCAAAAGGCCACAACTGGGGGAAACTGTGATTGGCAGCTTCATCACGACACTGTGCCCACTCATGCATCTCATCTGGTGCAGAGATTTTTGGTGAAGCATCAAATCATCCAGGTGACTCAACACCCCTACAGCACAGATTTGGTGCCCTGCGACTTCTAACTTTTCCCAAAACTAAAATCACCTTTGAAAGGGAAGAGATTTCAGACCATAGATGAGATTCAGAAAAATATGACAGGGCATCTGATATTGATTGGTAGAACTGTATGAGGTCCCAAGGTGCCTACTTTGAAGAGGACTGAGGTGTTACTGTTTTATGTACAATGTTTCTTGTATCCTCTTCACTAAACATCTCTATTTTTCATATTACACGGCTGGATACTTTTTAGAAAGACCTCATATATCCTCAGGGCATTAACCGTAAAGATAAATGAGAAAAATAGAGTTAGACTCTTGTAAAAGTGTCTAAACTGTTTTACCTAGAACTAGATCTTTTTATTTATTTTTATTCATTTATTTTTTTATTTTTTAGAGAGAGGGGAAAGGAGGGAGAACGACAGGAAGAGAAAGATCGATAGGTTGCCTCTCGCACACAGCCTAACCAGGGGTTGGGTCCACAACCCAGGCATGTGCCCTGAGAGAGAATCAAACTAGCAGCCTTTTGCTTTACAGGATGACGCTCAACCCACTGGGCTACACTGGTCAGGGCTACGACTAGATCTTGACCAAGCCATCCTAATCATTGAAGCAGATGCCCAAAGCCTGAGCATGTGACAGATGCCTTCCAAATGATTGATGGTTCAGTTATTCTGCACATCAAAACAGAAGTAACAACATACACATTAATTGTAACCTGTTTTAAAGTTACTTTTAAATGATTCTTAATATTGTTCTAAATTGGAAAATCTCTGCCTATGATTTATAACTAAATATATATTCATAATCATAACTCTTGTTTCTACGTAGCATTAAGTCATATAGAGAGCTGTACATTGACAGAAAACCAGGTAATAATACATTGAGTACAGTTGTGTTGGATGTAGATATGTTAGCATTCTCACTTAGTAATGGGTACACTGAGGATGTACTGAGCCTGGTGCTAGGAATGAGGGATGAGCATAACATACCGTGGCTAGGGTGGGTGGTAGGGGAACACCTAAACTACACAAAAGTTTAAAGCAAGGTCTCCCTAAGGAGAGGTGATGTTTGCAAGTCTTGAAAAAGTAAATGCCAGCCAGGCAAAGCAGAGAGATATGTAAGTTTTTTAAATTATAGGAATTAGACTTGCATTTAAAAGGCTTTGTTAAACCTTTGGAGTACTAGTTTCCTTATCCAAGGCATGCAATAATCATATTTTGCATCACTGTTCAACAATTTTCCGTGTGAAAAAGGAAAGATACATGAAAAGCAATTCAAAGGTGAATTTCCTGGTGTTGAAAAGAAAGGAAATATTCATTGTGTAGTATTTATAGGTAAATTAGTTGCTTATCTGTGTTTTAGAGATTCCCTTTTTCTGGCGACAGAGGAATCTTCCAGAAGCTCCCAAACTCTGGTTCTTTGATTTGATAACTTGAGAAGCATGAAAAATGATAGCATTGTTAAATCACTGAGATTCTATTTAATACTCTAGAAAAGAAACTAATGGTTTTTGTCACGTTGAGATTGTACCATACAACCTACAAAAATTCCATGGTCCTGTATCATTATGAGACTGGAAGGCTTCAAAGTAGAGCCCCTTATTTGGTAATTTTTAGGATCTCATAGATTTCATTAGCAATGTCACTGAAATAAAATGAAGGCAGAGTTTCCAGAAGCCAGCTCGTTGGCAGTTTGAAGAGGGTTGACTTGTCCTCCAGCTTCGTGTTGCCGCACCTCTGGGGCTGTATTTAAAACGCTGGTATCAAGGTAGGAGCTGAGTCGAAGTCGGCGTTCCCCTGGAGGTTAAAGGTCTGCTTCTTTCCATCAGTTGGAACTGACAGGCCCCCTGCCATCACTCCTCCTGAGCCAGGCGGGCAGGCCCTGGCTGTCGTTGTGAAAACATCTGCTGAATGGATTTATTGACTGGATCTTGTTTTTTCCTCTCCCTTTCTCTACTTTTTTCTTTTTCCTTCACACCGTTTATTATGTCGCTGACCTGATGAACTTAATTTGTTGACATGTCGCTCTCAGTGTCTCCCTCAATGCTTGTCTCACATTTCTTTCTACTGTGCTTTTTTTTCTTGGCAACAGCCCTTGCTGGAACCCCAGCACACGCATGCGCTCTCGGTGCGCCCAGCTCAGCGGACTGCGGTCGGCGTGGATGGATTAGAGAGACATCATCTTGTCTCCAGGACTCATTCCTCCCCTGCTGCCTCCGTTTTACCACACCCAGCAATGGACCGCCCCCTTCAGCCTGGCTCTACCACTGGTAGGAATCCCTAAAGGCTCTCCCTAATAGGCACGCTAAATGTACCGTTCTTGTAGGATTAACCGATTTAAATGCTCCGAATAACTCCAATAGCAGAACGCTCTATTTTAACCCAAATGCAACCTAAATTTTATGAGGTTATATTGGCCACAAGACAAATAGCACATCTGATAAATCTTGGGCTTAGTATTAATAGCCTCATAAATTGTTATCATTCAGGGGCCTGGAAAACACATCAACAGGTGCATGGTCCCTTTTGGAAACAAAAATCCCTACAACATATTTTTAGCAGTGTTCCTCAATCTCTTCCTGCTAGTAGTCCTGGCCACTAGGAAATTTATGATGCTCAGCTACGTTTGAATCTAAAGAGTGTCCCTCTCCTAGTTTGTTTTTCTTCGTTTTTTAAAGTTGTTTTAACTGTCCATACAAATGACTCATGCCTCACAATGCTGAGCAATCTGAAATTAATTCTATGTAGTTAGTTCCATTTCCATTTATTATCGCACCTCTGGGTGGGCTAGTTAGCCAGCCTATTCCTTTGCCTACAGCTGTGTTTGATATTTCAGAATCTAGCTACAGAGGAAAACAAACCAGATAACTCCCATGTCAGAGGAAGGTCAAGTCTGGAGCACACACACAAAGAGGGGTGCCGTTCCCTCTGCAAAGGAACTGTGCTGTGTTCCTTTCTATTTGTTGGACCCCATTCTTGTTCCAGGATCTCAAACTGTGGCTGATCAAAGGGAAGATATTGCAGCCCGGAGGGACTCAGGACGTGGAGGCAGCCAGGGGAGAATTGATACGTACCTTCCCCCAGAGGCTCTCAGAGGTTATCTGATTTATTTTTGAATACTTTTTCAGTATTCAGAGTTTCTTTTTACGGCTTCTGTGACCTCATGCAACCCTTTGTGCTTGGAAAAGTTAAACTACTTTTTTCTGAAATCACATTCCCAAGTCTTGATATCATCTTTTATTTGAAAATCAATGAATGAGATGGGAGAGTTATTTAACTTTGACAGACATCTTTAAAAAATACATATAGGACCTACGTTTTATAATGTGTTGGACCACAAGCCAGCATTCCGTAGTAGGAGCTCAGGCTGGGCACACTTGTATATATTTCTTTCCCTACATTAGCCCTGCCCCTGATCCCTTTATTTCTTGGAGCAGAGCAGACCTGCCCCAGCATCCCAGACAGCCCAGGACGGCAGTGCAGTGTGTGCGGAAGCCACTTGCATCAGTCACACCTGATTCCATCCCTGGTCTTCAGAGAGTTTTTGTTCAAAGCCAAATAGGTGACATAGAGGAATGCTTTCTGTAGCAACACTTTTGAGCATAGCCTTTAAGAATTACATAGCGGTACTTCCCATTTCTTTTCCTGACAGTGGTTTTTATTTAGCCATAAGCTCTGAGAGAACACAAAGTCATAACCATCCTATCCTAATGCCAGTTCCATTCACTCAAAATAATTTTCTTATTTTAAAAGTGAGCTGAACTATAAATTTTTGTGGTGCTATTCCCATGTACTCAACATATACTGCTGTCTACTGTTATAATTCTGACGATAGGGTTTCTTTTCTTGGTTAAGAGTAGCGGTTTCCGATGTTTTGGTCTCCTTATTTTTAATATGTTCCTTCCATGAGAATGAAGAAAGATCTCTGAATATTAGAACAATCCTAGAAGTTTGAGAAAACAGTGTTGCCAAGTGGACAGGCTTTAGACCTTAGCAGGGATGTCAAACTCATTTTCACCAGGGGCCACATCAGCCTCGCGGTTGCCTTCAAAGGGCCAAATATCATTTTCGGACTGTATAAATGTAACTACTCCTTAACTAGGGACAAGGAGCTTGGTGCTGCAGCTGCATAGAAACAAGGTGCTGGGCCAGATAAAACAAGGTGGAGGGCCATATTTGGCCCACGGGTCTTGTGTTTGCCACTTGTGCCTTAGAGATTTCCAGGTGAAAGGGTGTACTAGTAATATAACCATGACATAAACATAACCTAATCATTCGGTGTGATGACTCGTCATTTCAGATCATTAGTTTCTTTTTCTTAATGTCAGCATCCTAGTATTTATCAGGGTTTATACTCCAAATAGAAGCAGAGAAATAACTTGATGAGGCATATTTCTTGCTTAATAAGAAATTTTATAAATTTATACTTTAAAAACACAGGATTATGTGCTTAGTAGGCATGCAATAAATTCTAGTTGAATCAACAAATAATTTGTATAGCACATATATAATATATATACATATAGTGATAAACACTTATGAATTTACTAGTTCAAATCCAAAAACTCTGAAAGTAAGTTACTTTTTAACTATTGTTCTGGTTAGAGAATAACTGATTTCAAAATTATATAATGTAGTAGAGAAAAATCTGCCTATTGTCTTATTTGACCTTAAAAATGTTATGTACTAACACTTGAATTCTAAAAGTAAAAAGTCTCAGTAATTTTTTAGGAAAAATCATGCAGCCCTGGCTGGTGTGGCATAGGGGTTGGAGTGTTTTTCCATAACTAAAGGATCATGGGTTCGATTCCTGGTGGGAGCACATTTCTGGGTTGTGGGTTCATCCCTGATTTGGGCTTGGGCACATGCATCCCCTGGTCTAGACATGTATTGTACCTGGACCTCATGCAAATACCAGTCTGTGTGCATATGAAGGCAGCCAATTGATGCTTCTCTCACATCAGTGTTTCTGTCTCTCCTGTCCTCTCTCTTTCTCAAAAAGCAAATGAAAATGCCCTCAGGTGAGGATATAAACAAACAAACAAACAAACATGTAAATTATATAATTTATATATTTACATATATATATATGTTTTTCCAGAAGGCATCCAGACATTTAATATGAAAAATAAAGACATTTATTGAAGAGGTTATAAGATATAAGAAGCATTGTACAGGACAATGATGCCTCAGTCCCCTTCAAAGTAGGCACCTCAGGACCTCACACAGTTCTCCCAATCACCATCAGCTGCCCCATCTTATTTTTCTGAATCTCATCAATGGTCTGAAATCTTTTTCCTTTCAAAGGTGATTTTAGTTTTAGGAAAAGTCAGAAGTCTCATGGTGCCAAATCTGGGCTTTAGGGGGTCTGAGTCACCTGAGTGATTTGACATTCCACCAAAAATCTCCGCACGAGATATGATGCATGAGCAGGCATGTTGTTGTGATGAAACTGCCAATCACAGTTGCTCAGAGCTGCAGCCTTCTGAATCATCTGAATAGAAGATTCTGTGGAGGAATGTTAAAGCTTAACACAAAATTTGATGCAGATTCGCTGCTCTTCTCAGACATTTTGAGTGTGACAGCTACACAGTACACATGCTCACTCGATGGTGTCTACTGCCCCACTGACTAGTACAGTGAAGTCATCATTGTTCACAAACCTACATTCAAGTCCATGCTCCTTGGCTGACAGGTTACACTGATGTCATGCAGACTGTTCTCATTATAGTAACAATGGTTGGACTTTTTCTGGACAGAATATATATAAAATACATGTTTATATATTTTTATATATAATATATGTTTATATATAAACTTTATTTAGTACTTTTCCAAATATATATATATATATATATAATATATATTTATATATCTTATACATATATAAAAAACTTTTATTTTGTACATTCCCAAATCCAAAGAAAATGAAATGCACAGCTTTCACTCTATCCCCTCACATATTATTCTGGCTTTAATCCAAATTTATAATTCCCCTGTAGCCTGCATACTCTTATAATCCACATGATCTC
>VMDR010035559.1:0-10728 GCA_007922815.1 Macrotus californicus | reverse complement strand
TTCCTACACACCCAAGGAGTTAATGTCACATTTCACTTATCACAGCCTTTACCATCTGAATTTGAGTTATGATTTTTTCTCATTAATAACTTAATAATTTTTACTTTAAACAACTTAAAATATCTACCATTTAAGAAGCAACTGACTCTTGAGTTTACACAGACAAAAACTAGGATGGAAGAGTGGGGTATCCTGGAAGCATTAACATTTTTATTAGAAGCCCACGTAGAAACTAAGTAGAGCTCTCACTCAGAATTATCCCCTGCTTCCAGGCAGCCATACAGCTCTGATAGTCTACCAACTGGTTTTTCCTTGGGGAATAAAATAGTTACTTCTGATCACCCTTGTCTTTGGCCTCTTATTGCCTTCGTTCTTACCATGAAAGGGTAGCTGTCGCTATTAATATTTTTATATATGTGGAATTTTTTAACACCGTTCTAACCTAATGAGACAGCCAGCTAAAATGAAGAAAATTTCGATAGGGAAAATAGGAGTGGAAAATACCCTGTGTCAGAGCATTTATTAATTCCTGTGTCAGAGCATTTATTAATTAGGTTGGACTGGGTTTGGCTTAGTAGCAAATGAGTCAAAATCACTCCCAAACTCTGATTGGTTTAACAGAATGTTTCTTTCTCACTCGTGTTGTATGTGATTGGTGGAGGGCATACCAGGAATCCAGGTAATAGCAGCTTCACCATCTCGTAACCATACTATCTGGTAGACGTAACCTTCTCAGCACCACTGTGGATCAAGAGCAAGTGGGAAAGACACACAATCTTTTCACCAACACATAGTCCTTTGGCTAGAACAAGTTACCGGGCCCACTCAGCCCAGGAGTCGGTCTTCCATGTACCCAGAAGGGGAGAAAATTGGACAGTGGTAACTGCTGGTAATGTCTATCAAGGTACGGGCTGGGTTGTACAGGCCGGGTGGGAACTGGGTAGCTAGAGAAAGCATGCATAGAAGACAATCAGTGCAAGCTTGAAAGGAGGGCTGAGAGTACAGGAAGTGTGGATTTCCCAGTTCCTGCCTAGAAGTATTACTTAACAGATTCAAATATTTGATTGACATACAGAAATTGAGGGAAAAATAGTTTCGTCCCTGTTTCTAGTGTAGAACTTTGGTGTAATAGTAACAACGTGCCCTGAATCAGAAACACAGGACAGACATTTTTAGGACTTTGTTTGTTCGTTTGTTTGTTTGTTTTTTCAGACAGTTCAAGCAGTTATGTTTTATTTTGCTTCAACTTCAATTGGCAACTAGGTGCTAAATCTTCAATGGTTTTATATGTTTATGGGAAAACACAAAAATCAAAGAACAGTCATTCATTCTCATTCTTTCACTTCTGTTTATTGGATTCAGTGTAAGCAAATGAAAATTTGTTGAAGTCCAAAAAACATTCTGAGGATATTTTTAAGGGGATTATATTGTTTATCTTTAATAATGCCAGGATTTGTGCAATTATGCCTAAAACTAATTTCATTAAAATGTCTCTTTCTCAAATTCATTTATTATACTTTAGCTTCCATTACATATTTGATTCTCCTCTGGCCACAGCTAAATCGTAATCATCTGTGCTGGCAGTTCTCTATGTGAAATTGCATGCTAGGTATTTTTATGTCCAAGGCAATTTAATGCCTTAATGTATCCATGTTCTATAACAAGAGATTCTAAATAAATTTAACAGAACTTATCTGCTTCCTCTTCCTTTTGCAAAAACTACAGGTACATACAAAAATAACATAATCTGTCTTCAAGTATAGTATTTAATTATTTGCTCATAATTTTATTAAGTTCAATGCAGCAAGTATAATGAGTTTGTGTTCAATTCTGCATTCAGAATCAAGATCTAGGGATTAAGTAGTCTCCTTATATTTCTATTCATAACTAAAATGCAAACACCCTATCTCAATTTGATAAGATATAAAACCTCAAGGAAACAGCTGTGGTAATCTAGATAGGTAGTCTTAATTTTGAGAGGAGAGATAACATGATAAACTTATTTAGGTGTTTTTTTTTTCTTGCAGTTTATTTAGCCCCACTGCATTTCTTAACAGATGTGTCCCTGACAGCAAACCTAGAAGTATTTTTCTGCCTTATTTTTCCCTTTTTGACAAAGAAAGAAAAAAAGTCGGGGGGTAATCCTTTTCCTACCACGAGAGCAGCAGAGCCTTTTAAAGGGCCTTCATTACTTTATGTGGTAAATGTTCACAGCTCTCAAATTTATTGGCATAGCTGTCAACATGTACATTCAGTTTGATAATAATGTTCCAGCTTAACGAGGCCTCTTGGAATTATTTATTATTAAATTTCATTACTTTCTGCAAATGTTCATGCTGATTAAGCCCACCCTTTCAGCCCCACCACACATGGACCAATCGCAGTGTGACGAGATGGTGAAATTTGAGCTAACATGCTTTCCACAGGACCTGTCTTGTCAAATCTTTAAATAGAATTTAATGAAATGTCTGTTGACGTAACTATGGAAAGTGGAAAAACTCATTTATAAAATCAACCAACCATACCTGAAGAACATTTGCACTCTCTGACATGACAAGAATTACTTAAACATTTGGACTGCCTTTGTGTGGAAAAAATTGCCACATGTGGCATTTGCCAAATATTCCGTCCATTGTAATCTTTTATGAACGTGGTCCATCTTTCCTAGAAGACATTACTCCCATGGATCAGATCTCCATAAAAAGGCCTTAAAGAGTATCAAGTGGTACAGAAATGTAATATGGTATTATTTTTATAGATGTTTATAGTCAAAATAGATCTTGTCCAAACTCCGAGTGATCCTGTCAGGTAATAAGCAAATGCTATGGGAATATATGTCATGGTCAGTATTGCTATAGAGGAAATCTAGACAGTGATTCCATGCATAGAATGGAGATGGGCTGTGAGTAAAATATATATTTACTTGTATATACACTCACATATATTTGTAATTTCCAACATGGAATATAAAAGCATTAAACTTTTCTGAAGTCATTCAATAGGAAAGGTAAGTGTGGCACTATGAAAAAGGGTGTAGGCCCACTAAATCGAGATCTTCATGGGCAAATTGTACAATGTCTTACTTTTGAAAGAATGGCAGTTGAAAGCAGATTGAACTTGCCCATTTTTGATGCTCCTGTTAGACCCCTGAGTTCCACCTCTGCACTAATCATAATCTTATACGTATCTGTCGCCAGGCCTGTCCTGTCCACTTTTCATGGCTCTTTAAGGATGGGGACCTTGTCTTTTTTGTGCCTCACCTTTTCAGCACCTAAAACAGTATCGAAGACATGGGAGGTGATCAAAATATGTTAAACAGATTAAGTGGAGGGACAGAAAACAATTATGACCCCCCAAAAAACCTTTTGAAAATTTCCTTACATAGAAATTGGCTTAAATTATTTTTGTACCTCTCAAAAAGAAAAGAGGTCCTGGTGAAGGTGGAAAGAAAAAAGAAATTTTTTCAAATCTTGAAGAAGGACTATTTTACACTCTGATATGGTTTGGTTGGAAACATATCTAGTTTCAAATCAGCAAATGTTAGAGTGACTACCTTGCTAGGCATCATCAAGAATGTAGAAAGTGAAATGTGAGGTGCGTTGCCTACTCACACGCCCATGTAGTCTGTTTCAGATGCATGCTGCTTTTCCAAAGCCCACTTCAACGTAACCTCAGAAGTATAAACTCTGAGAGAACTGCGTGCTATGTGAACCTAATATTTTTGTCTTGGAAGGTTTCATCAAAAAGGTATATTTCAAGTTGTACTTTGAAGTAGAGTGAGACTGTGAATAAATGGAGAAGGCCTTGGGTGACCAAAAAACGTCTACTTCTGGAGAAGCAGATGTGAAAAGGAAGGCATGGAAGCCTACCAAAAATAAAGAGATGGTAATCTGCAAAAATAGAAACCACAGAGGTTTGGGAGACAACAGGGTCACATTTCAAACAATCTGGGAGATGGGGCATTAGAAGATTATGATAAGAACAGAAGTCAAAGTCAGTGGGTTTAAAAGTTATTCATACAGTAGCAGTCATTTATCCTTTTAATCAAAATCTATTGAATTATTATCATGTTCACATAGACACAGAAGAAAAAGGAAAGGACTTTAAGAATAGTGTTTATTGAGTGGTTTTGTGCCATGTCTTAGGCCTCAAGTTTTACATATATTATCCCAATCCTTATAATTCCTTTTGTAAAAGGAAAGTGAAGAATAAAGAAGATATTTGTCTCAAAATCACAGAATTATTAAATGGACTTGAACTCCCTGTCTCTCTGAACCAAAAACACATGGTTTTTTCACTTACCATCTCCTGCTTCCCACACCTGAGGGGGTACCCCCCAAACCTGGAATTATCTTCTGGAGAGCAGATCCCTTGTAGTACAGGCTTCCCCTGCTAGGTGAGTATTCTAGGAACCCATCTGTCTCAGTGTACCAGCTGGCATTGTTGTGAGAGGCTGCGTTCAGCTTCAGTGAATTTTTTTTGAAGATTCTTTCAATGCATTTGCCCATTTCATAATGGGTGATTTATGAGCATACCCGCCCACACCACGCTCATTGTTCAGCAGTTTCTGACCCAAAACAGCATGATCCCTATGCCCTACCCTCTCTCTATTCACCTGATATGGCCCAGAGCAAATTTTTTTTTTTTGCTTCCCTAGATGAAAAAGATCCTCAAAGGGAAACATTTTGCCAATGTGGGAGAGGTGAAAAAAAATGGCAGAAGCCCTAAAAGGCATCAAAATTGACGAGTTAAAAAACTATTTCGAGTAGTAGAAAAAGTCTTGGTCAGTATATTGCATCAAATGAAGAATACTTTGAAGGTGACTGAAGTTTAAACTGTGTAAGAATAAATACACAATTTTTACAAATAAATTCTGTTTTTCGGGGTGTCCCCCTTTGTATATACTGCCTCTCATAGGTCCCTTCCAACCAAAACGTCCAGTGGCAGAGGGCCTCTACATAAAGTCCTGATAGTCTGGTTGGGAAAAACAAATGAGATATATAGAGAGCTACACAGAGGTATAGAAGCAGATAGATGTATGACCATTAATAGCAAGTGAAAAGCAACACACATAGCAACTGCACATTAAAGTCATTTTATCAAAATTCTGGGCAAAGGAAACAACCCACAAACAAACACTGAAATAAGAAGAAGTAGAAAATAAATTATACCACCAACATACCTAACATACAGACTTGCTTCTAAAAATCCAGAACCTTTGTTTTTAATCATTTAATCTATTTTAAATCATTTTAGAGTTGCTAAGTTATCCACTCACAGTGTTCACCCACGGATATAATGGTTTCATCCTGAATATGCGCTGATGTGAGAGCATAGAGAGGGCGAAAACCTCAGCAAAAACTGGAGTTACAAAAGCAATCTTCAAAAAAATGTCTCCAACAGAAGTATGACTGATAGAGCCAAACACATAGTGTCCAAGACCTAACATGAGAGGAAGTGGTAATTCCCAGCATTAAGTCCAGAATCTTGAAATTGCCTTGAGGTTATTGCTTCTATTCTTTATGTCTTTTGCATCTCTAAATTAAGATGGAAAATTTCTTCTTTAATATTCTTTCTTCTACGATAATGTGTCAAACTTAAACACTAAGCATTAATGTTCTACACAGCTGAGACTCCGCAGTCTCTAACATGTAAATAATGGGGCTCAATCCTATCGGTGGGCACAGACAGAGACCCCTGCCTAGGGCACTGGAAGAGGCTGGGCAAACATTTTCCATCCAGGAATATTGTAGTTTGGCATCAATGGCACTCACATTGCCACCCCTTAGTCAACACGCTACCCATGGAACATATTCAGGGCAGATGCCTGGGCTTCAGAGAGCATGGCAACAGCATTATCTACTGAAAAGAGCCCTTGTGAAAAAGATCTTAGGCATTTCAGTCAGACACTCCAGGATTTAAAGGCAAGCACCAGTATTTTATTTCTGTTTTCTCTCCTGTAATATCAGAAGAGCACAACGTACCTTCTGGGATTTTTTTCCATGATTAAATGAGGTACACCATGCAAAGACCCTGTGATAGATCGTGTCTATCACCTGGCAGAGTCCTCATATGATAGTTATTCCTGGCATTGTTTGATTTGCCCTATCACACAGCTAAGAAAGCAGAAGTATCATGAGTTTAAATGTTTTTTTCTGCCATCACACAATGGAAAGACCTGGACTGACTCCAAATCTGTGCTCATAGCAAAAAAGAATCCATGATCTGGAGAAAAATGCATTTTAAAAACATGAATTTGGGGGTCAGAGTAGCGGGGGCAATTTTATAATTTTATAATTAACTAAAAATAGCTTTAATGTAAGTCAAGGGATCTCAACAGCAATCCCAATTTGATCTGGACATCCACGCTTCACTGCTTACACTTCACAACAAACCTTCAAATCAGAAAATTCACTGGAGTACCGGTAATTAAGATTTTTAATTGGAAGAAAAAGTATACAACTCTCAAAATGCATTTAATTAGCCCTCAGACCACTCACTGATCCAACACATAATTTCCAAAACAACCGTAGAATTCAATACATAGTCTTTGTTAAAAAGGAAATCACGTTATTAAAACAAAACAGCTAGAACTAACTTAACAGAATAAAGGTGCCCTCATCGAATTATATCCTTACTTCTTGGCATTTAACCCAATTGCTTTTAATATCTCATTTCTTTCTTTAACACTTTCAAGCTTGTTTTTTTATTAATTACACAAATCATTAGTATTAAAAGGCAATATAATGGTTTCAAGAAGTAGCTTCAGAGACCATCTGCATATTTAATCAACTGCCTCTAAATTTTTAATCACTTGAGTCCAGGTTCTTGTCTTGAAGCTTAAACTTGATAACAAACTTACCAACTGGTAGAACTAATTGGTGCAGAATCAGTCAATAATTTATAAGAAAAGGAAAAAATGGATGTTTCGAAGGTATAAGACCAGCAACCTCAGATATTTCTGAGAGGTAAGAGCAAAAACAAAGCTTGGCTCTCAAAATCCACGGCGCACTGGTGACATCCACTGGCTGTCCCTTAGCATCGTTCAGATTCTCAGGCTTTTCGGTGTGACTTGTAAAATGAAAGCTACTGGGTTTTACATATGTGCACTTTCTTTAGAATTAACAGTATTAGATCAACCTATATGTCCATTTAATGCATCACAGGTCTAACTTTTAAAAGCTTAAATCATTCCTGCACTATGAGTTACAGTGACCCAAGTGAAGTTCCTCACCTCTGTGAGTTCACAAAAAGGGAAATGAAACAGCAAGAGGGGACAACATCTTCCCTAGTTATATACAATCAGTGAAAATCATAGTATTATTTTACAGCAATGGGAATTTGGTGAATTTCCTTGTTGCTATAATTTTGAGAACAGTGAAGCATTTGGCAAAGACTAGCGCTGGGCAGGACTGGCCGAGTGCCCTGAGATAGTGGCTCTCAAAGTTGGTAACAAATCACCTGGATTGCTTGTCACAGGTGCAGATTTCTCTATCAGAGTCACTGAGAGAAGGTTCTAATGCAGGTGGTCAACACACCACACTTTGAGGAACACTGCACTAAGAGAAAGGATCTCTTATCTTTAATTCTCCAAACATGGGATTCCATACAGGATGCAGAACATAATTTTGGACATAATTTTGGGGATAAGATGCAGAAGAGGATCAAGTTTATCAGCAGAAAAATTCTTTAAAATTGGCACTTCTCAAAATTCGATCATTAAATCATTCAAAAGCTATTAAAAACATTTTTTCAAATCTTGTAGGCAGTGCATGTGCAACAGAAATAATTTATAATTGTCTGTAAATAAAAGTCAGATACTCCCCAAAAATAAGATTAAATAGGCAGAGAATAACTAGTGTGAAACACTCAAAGGTAATACATAATTTATACCCAGTATACATGTAAATATGTTAGTATTTTATTCTCTGTGGGTGGCAAAATAACAGGTAATTTTTTTTTTGCTACTTCTGTCTGTCTTTTCTGCAATGAAGATGTGCTATTTATGTAAATTTTTCAAACAAAATCTAGGTAAACATACTGTGTAGGTCCTGGAGAGTTCGTGGTTGTTCAGGGAGGTCTCTGAAGTACATTTGGCAGTCTTGACAGTATTTAACCAATCTTCATCTTTACTATTGTTATTGTCATCATCCCCCTAAACCCCAAAACTCAGCCTTCAATCAACCAGAAGCTTCACGGATGATTTTAAGAACTGAGTTACTGGACAAAGAGCTTGAGTATTTACTTGGAAGCTATGATCTAATAATTTAAGTTAATAATTGTGACTTGGTGTAAAGGACAATTTTGAGAAGAACCAAGAAAGTAAGAGACATAAGCCCCAGAAACCACAAAGGCTAAGCTCTTTTCTATGAGAAACCAAGGAAAGGTATTGCAGAGATGGGGTTATAAAATGGTAAGAGCAAGAGAGACAGTATCTAGAACACAGAGAAAGGAAAACTGTTGTTCTCCAGTTTTTGATGGGGCTGAAAATTGACCAAATAAATTACAGTTCCAGGTAAGTTATTCCTTCTACCATAGTAAAATGTCACAATGTTATAATGTAGGCAACAAAAAAAAGGTAATGTTCTTTCAGAAAACACGTTCAAACAACCTGCAGGCTCCCAGGCCCTGTGTAGGATTCACGTGTTGTCTGGGATAATGCCGCTGGGAGAGGATTCACTGGCTGGATGCTTGAAGCCATTGTGTAATCTTTACAAGTCCTCTAAGACAAAAGCTAGAAGCTGACTTAGCTTCAGAAGATAAAAACAGGTCTTTTTCAATAAAAGTTCTGTAGTTTCACTGAGTTACAAAGACCACAGCCTGGAGAGAGAGCCTGAATTTAGACTTCTCTTCTTTCTTTAAGGAATTGGCAGGTGTCTGCCAAGATGTGTACTCATTGTCCATTGAGAGTTCATGGGAAATAATGAATCCACATGTTCCGGCAGAAGAGCAGCAGGCTCAGAGTGCAACCTAGGTTGGAGGGACAAGACATCCGAAAGTCCACGTGTGTATTTTACCAGACAAGAATGCCAGTTCACGTTAAGAAATGACAAACAATTGGAGCAGGCAACTTAGAAAGGTAGAAAGTACAAAATGACTTAAATGATTTTAGATAGATAAATCTATCTTTTTCTCTCAATTGAAAAGAGACCTTCTTCTGATTATACAATGTATACTCATTTATTAAAAGCTACAAAGAAAAATTATAAAGCCAAAAATCCCACTAGCTTTATAGGGAGGACAAGGCCAACTGCTTCTACTATCATTTTGGTAACCATCTCTCAATCTCTCAAAGCACATGCTTGTGAGCATGCACACACATGTATGTGCTCGCACACTTTTGCTCAAAAGTTGTGGATATTTTTTCCTATCCATAAATATAGATCTGTAACTCTGCACTATGATGATTATGATCAATACCCTAGGTGTTTTCTGTTTCCAGTTTTGACTGTCATGGACAATGCAGCACACATCTGCTCTTGCCCACTTCCAATCCCTTATCCACAAGGTTTCAAGAGTGATCTTGTTCAAATATAAATTCTATTTTATCACTTCTTCTTTGTTAGAAGGCTATCAGTTGCTTTCTATTACCCTTAAAATAAAAACCCAAGTGATTTTTCATGGCCTGAAAGGTCCTGTATGACATGAAGGTTGCCTGTCTCCTCATGGTCACCTACACCTTTCCTTTCTGACACACCATGCCCACCCATTCTGTTCCTCAAACATGTAGTGTTGACTTATTCCTGTGAGCTTTTCCACATGTTCTTTTCACTGGTTGGGAAGCTCTTGATCTATAGGGTTCTTGCCTAGCTATCTTTTAATTGTTTGTCTAGCCTTAAACAACACTAACTAGAAATAGAGTTTCAAAATAAAAAGGAATTCACATTTTCTATTTTATACAAATATTGCAAAATTATCCAGCTATAAAAAAAAGAAATCCTGCTCTTTATAACAACATGAATAGAACTTGAGAGTGTTATGCTAAGTGAAATAAGTTAGGCAGAAAGAGACAAATACTGTATGATCTCACTTACATGTGAAATAAAAAAACAAAACAACAATAAAATAAACCTGAACTCATAGATGCAGAGAACGCACCGGTGGTTGCCAGAGGTGGGGGTGAAATCAGCAAACGTGGTCAAAGGGTACCAACTTCCCGTTACAAATCCTACAGTTGTGATACACAGCATGGTGATGACAGTTAGCAATACTGTAGCGTATGTTTGAACGTTGCTAAAAGAGATCTTAAAAGTTCACACCACAGTAAAATATTATAACTACCTGGTGATGGTTGTTAACTAAGCTTATTGTGGTAATCATTTTGAAATATACACATATATCAAATCACCATGGTGTACATCTAAAACTAATACACTGTTACATGTCAACTGTATCTCAATCTTTTTTAAATGGAAAAAATATCACCCACCTGTTCTAGCAAAAGTGTGCAGCACTTGAAATTCCCACCTATGACATTGTGGACGTGTTTGCTTTTCTCCCCACATTCTTGACAATACTTGATATGACCAGTCCATTAGAAAAATAAATAACTACTCAAATTTAAATTTTAATTGCTGAATTGTAATGAAGCTAAATATTTTTAAGGATTTTTTTTGGCTATCTGTTATTTTAATTACCAGTTAATTTCTTTGCTTTTTTCTATTAGAGTGCATATCTTGTTTTTTGATATATAAAGGTATTTTCTATATTAACATTTCTTATTAATAA
>VMDR010035558.1:0-10730 GCA_007922815.1 Macrotus californicus | reverse complement strand
ATTGTGTTTCCTCATACACATTTCTGTAAGCATGTTTCTTAACCCTGAGTGTGGGTTTTACTGTGCAGAGATATGTCTCCCTTAAGATTTTAGTGCAGCTATTAGAATCCCTCTTTCAAGATCTATGAAAAATTATAGCATCCTATTTTAGCAGCAAGGATTAAAGACTATCGACTTTTCTCTCTTCTAGAAACACTTGTTAATTGATTTTTGTGGCCATTACTACAAATATTTCCTTGTCAGGGGCACCTGGAAGTGATCAAGATTTTAAAGAAACAATCCTAGATGATGGAAGCCCCTCTGAGTCAGCTTTGGGTTCTGTGCTGCTTCTGATGAAAATTACTAAAATTAAAGTACAGCCAAAGATAACATTTGGTGGCCAAACTATCTTCAGAATTGTCAGCTTCCTCATCTTTCTAAGAAAGCAATGCTTTGCAGAATACTTCTGAATGGGGAATGGGGAAAACATGCCTTGAGCTCCCATTATGAATCTGAACTAGCTACTGTATATTCATTATTTCATTTGCTATCACAAAACTTCTGTGAGGTAGGTAGGTATCCCTCTTCTCATATTGCAGATGAGGAAACTAAAACTCTAAACGTTAAGAAAAAATTCACTCAAGGACTCACAGCACATAAAAAGTTGAACGGGGTTTCTGAGCTGTTTCTTTGCTCTCAGGTATGTTCTCTTGCCTTCTCTCTGCTCTCTCTATTGGGACCTGTAGTTCCTAGATTCCTTTGTTGTGGCTTCCAGACAAATATATTCAGGCAATGGGTGGGCGAATCAGGTCCTGGTGGAGACTGGGCGGCCACAGAAAAGAAGAAGAATCCACCCTCTCTTACTTTGCTTGAGTTAAACTTCCCAGAGCAGCAAAGGCTCCTTTTGGGCTCCAGGTCTACTGGGTGTAGCTATTTCTAGCTCCCATCAGAAGGCCTCAATTTGAGACTCTGACAATCCATCTCCTCTCAGCAACTTTAGCTTTAGGGGCTGTCATTGCTTCTTGTTCTTGCTAATTTCTAAATTGCCCACCACACTCACTTTTCCATCAGCTTCTCAGCCCTTTCATCAACTATGCAAACAGTTTCTGCATTAAAACTCTCTCACATTAAAAGAGAAAGAGGGGAGAGGGGAAGAGGGGAAGAGGGGAGAGGGAGGGAGGGAGGAAGGAAGGGAGGAAGGAAGGAAGGAAGGAAGGAAGGAAGGAAGGAAGGAAGGAAGGAAGATCAAATCAGACCAGATTGGTTTCTCTGTTCCTGACTCACCCTGACTAATCAAGATTCAAATGTGAGTCTTAGGTTCCCTTGCCTTGCTCTCTTTCTATCAGTCCATGATAGCAATACTGCCAACAGAAAGGTGATAGTTATTTTTAAAGATGAATGTGTGGTCACACTACATATGACAAGAATTTCTGTCTCCATTTCATATATCCCCTGACTATAGGATGTCTTGTCACTTTATGCATTTCTTTTTTTAATAGTTTTATGTAATTAGAAACTACTGTTGGCACGGCTATGTTCAAAATATGTTTGTGTATAAGTTACAGCAGTGTGGGCTGGATTTTGGCAGAGAAGCATATGGAGTCCAAAAAGTATGCCATATAACCATGGATTTTAATGTTTTGTTTCATTTCCCCTTGGCCACCAGTCCTATAATTTGTCATATTGTCAGCTGCTGAAGCTGAAGCTTTGCTACATGTTGTGAAAAAGAAGGAAACCTGATATTTATAATTGTCTAACCCACAGGCAGTCTGAAACTATTTTGTCCAAGCTTTGGAAAGCATTCAGATAAGTAATGATGCTCCTTTTCTAGAGACACATGAAATATTATAACCAATTTGTTGAATGAGCTGGAGTCAGGAGGGTGCCCATAGAAACCAACTTATTTTTATTCCCTTTTTCTTCAAACCACTCAGCATCCTGGTTTTCTTTCACTGTTAGGATGACATGTCCCCAAGCCCCCTAGCTTTTCAATCACTCTTATGTGACATGCAGAAATTTCCTTTGCATTTGTATTAAAAAGTTCACTCCAGTCTAATAACCACAGAATCCTTCCATTAATTGATTTAACAAATATTTACTGAGCACCTATTTACTTGGTAATATTCTAGGTTCTGCAGTTACAGCAATAAAATAAATCAGACATAAAAACTGTATTCTCATGAAGTTCACATTCTGATGGAGAGGGAGACAATATATGTGATAAGTAGGCAAAATATAGTATGCTGGTGATAAGTGCCAAGAGGGCTGAAGATAGGTTGATGAGAAGGGGACTTTGCAAAGTTTCCAGTACTTTACTCCTAGCTGATGATCTTGCTTTCTATTTTCCTGAGAAAGCTGAAGCAATCAGAAAGGAACTTCCACAAGCTCTTATCATGACATCTACCATCCACCAACATCAGTGCCTGTATGTTTTGCCTTCTGCCTGGTTAATTTGGAAGGACTATCCATAGTCTTAGGTAAATCTCATCTTTCCACTTGTGCACCAGATCTAGCCGCCTCTTGCTTACTCAAGAACATTGTTTCAGTCCCTCTCCTCTCCCTTCCCTGTACCATCAATTTTCTTCTGCTCAGTGGAATGTAAACATCTCTCATCTTAAAAATCCTTTCAAGGTCCACTTTCAGCAACCACCCCATTCTCTTTCAGAGCAAAACCCCGCTCCTTGCCTATACTCTGCTCTCAGTGACTCCCCTGCTATTCTCTAGTCTAGAGTTCATTTAAATTGGGCCTTTGCCTTCACTACGTTAACTCAGATTGAAAGGTGACCAACAACATTCATTTTGCTAAATACAATGGTTAGTTCTCAATCCTCACCTTATTTCCCCTTCACCACGATTTCACAGAGGCCATCAGTCCATCTCCTTGAAACACATTCTTCACTTGCCTTCCAGGACACCACACTAGCCTGATTTTCCTTCCACATCTCTGGAAGCACCTGTATGTCTCCTGTGTTTTCTCCTCATCAATCCAACATCTAAACATTGAAAGGCTTCAAGTCTCAGTATTTAAACTTCTTATTTTTTTCTGTTTACCCTTAATCCCTCATTATTTCATCTAGCCTCATGGTTTCTGATAATACTTATATCCTGAAGACTCCCAAATCTATATCTCCAGCCTTAAATTTTATTTTATTTTATTTATTTGGAGGGAGAATTTTTAAAATTTTTACTCACATTTTCCACAGATTTATTGAGATATAACTGAAAAATAAAATTATATAATTTAAGGTGTATACCATGACGATGTAAATACATATATTGTGAAATGATTAGTACAACAAAGTTAATTAGCACATCTATCACCTCACAAGGTACCATTTTTTGTGTGTGATGAGAACATTTAAGCCTTACTCTCTTAATAAATTTCAACTATAAAGTATAGTATTATTCATTATAGTCACCATGCTGTACATTAGATCCCCAGAACTTATTCATCTTTAATCTGAAAGCTTGGACCCTTTGACCAACATCTCCCCTTTCCCCAGCCCCCGCCCCTGGCAACTGCCATTCCACTCACTCTCTGTTTACATGAGTTCATCCTTTTTACATTCCCCGCATAAATGAGATCATACAGCGTTTGTTGTTATCCGCCTTGCTTATTTTACTTAGCATAATGCCTTCAAGCTTCATCCATGTTGTCACAACAGCAAGATTTCCTTCTTTTCTTGGTTAAAGTAATATTCTGTTATTGCATTTCCTTTATCCATTCATCTGTTGACATACACTTAAGATGCTCCCATATCTTGGCTATTGTGAATAATGCTACAATAAACATGGGGTACACGTATCTCTTTAAGATAATGTTTTTGTTTCCTGTGGACATATTATGCCCAGCAGTAGAACTGCTAGATCTTATGGTAGTTCTATTTTTATTTTTTGAGGAAGCTCCATATTGTTTTCCATAAAAGCTGCATCAATTTACACTCCCACCAACAGTACACTCAGATTCCCTTTTCTCCAAATCTGCATCAGCACTTGTTATCTCTTATGTTTTTGATAATAGCCATTTTTACAGGTGTGAGGTAATATCTCACTGTGGTTTTGATTTGCATTTCCCTGATGATTAGCAATGTTTGTCACATTTTCATGTATCTGTTGGCCATTTCTATGTCCTCTTTGAAAAAAATATCTATTTAGTCTCTTAACCCATTTTAATTGGATTGCTTGGGTTTCTGCTTCTTGGTTGTATATTAGTTCTTTACATATTTTGGATATTAACTCATTTCAGACATAAAGTTTGCAAATATTTTCTCCCATTTTCTAGTAGGCTTTTCATTTTGTGGATTGTTTCTTTTGCTATGCAAAAGCTTTTTAGTTTAATGTAGTCCAACTCATTTGTTTACTTGTTTTTGTTACATTTGCTTTTGGTGTTATATCCAAAAAAATCATTGTCAAGACCAATGCCAGTGAGTATTTTCCCTATGTTTTCTTCTAGTTTTATGGTTTCAGGTCTTACATTTAAGTTTTCAATGCATTTTAAGTTAGTTTTCATATATGGTACAAGATAGCAGTCCAGTTTCATTCTTTTGCATGTGGATGTCCAGTTTTCCTAACACCATTTATTGAAGAGATTCTCATTTCCCCATTGTGTATTCTTGGCACCCTTGTCAAAGATTTGCTGACTATATATGACAAGGTATGTCCATAAAACATCCAGCCACATGCTATGAAAAAGAGAGACATTTATTGAAGAAGATACGAGAAACATTGTACATAAGACAATGGTCTCAGTCCCCTTCAAAGTAGGCACCTTGGGACATCACACAGTTCTCTCAGTGTCTCTTCCACTGTTCAAAACACTGCAAAATCCTTTGTTGGAATCACCATCAGTTGCCCTGTTGTATCTTCCTGAATTTCATCGACAGTCTGAAGTCTTTTCCCTGTCAAAGGTGATTTTAGTTTTGGTAAAAGCCAGAAGTTATAGGGTGCCAAATCTGGGCTGTAGGGGAACTGAGGCACTGGGGTGATTTGATATTTCACCAAAATACTCTGCACAAGACAAAACATGATACATAAGTGGGCACATTGTTGTGTTGAAGCTGCCAATCACCAGTTGCCCATAGCTGTGGCCATTTTCATTATATTGCAACTCTGCACTCATTGCATCATCCCCAAAAGCCTTCTGAATCATCCAAATAGTTCCCATGGAGGAGTGTTCAAGCTTAACACAAAATTTGATACAGATTCATTGCTCTACTTGCTCAGTCATTTTGAATGTGACAGCCACACAGTACACATGCTCACTCAACAGCATCGACTGCCCTCACTGACTAATACAGTGAAGTCATTGTTCACACATGCTTATTCCAGTCCACTCTCCTTGGCTGCCGTGTTACATTGATGTCATGCAAACCATTCTTGTTATATTAATAATGGCTGGACTTTTGCCAGACAAACCAGGTTTATTTCTGGGCTCTTCTGTCCCATTGATCAATATATTTGATTTTATGACAGTATCATACTGTTTTGATTACTTTGCTTTGTGATATAGTTTGAAATAAGGAAGTATGATGCCATACCTCCAAGCTTTGATCTTTTTTCTCAAAATCGCTGTGACTATTTGTGATCTTTTGTGATTCCATACAAATTTAGGATTGTTTTTTCCATGTCTAGGTAAAATGCCATTGGAACTTTTATAGGCATTGCATTGACTCTCTAGAAGGCTTTGGGTAATATGAATATTTTAATAATGTAATTTCTTCTGATCCATAAACATGAGATATATGTTCATTTATTTGTGTTTTATTCAATTTCTTTCATTATGTCCTATAGTTTTCAATGTAGAGATCTTTAATTTCCTTGGTTAAATTGATTCCTAAATATTTTGTTGTTTTTGAGGCTATTAGAAATGGAATTGTTTTCTCTATTTCCTTTTCATGTAGTTCATTGTTAGTTATAGAAACGCAACTGATGTTTGCTTGTTGTGCAGGCTTGGTTGAGGGAAGGAGAAGGTACAGCTGGCTTCTTTCTTTCCTCATTCTGCCTCCTTCACACTCCCCTAATCCATCCCAGGACTGAACACGACAGGGAAGAAAGTGGCAGGGAAGGTTTTCCCTGACCATTATATGTCTCTCTGTATTCTGAAAATTTATTACAACATTTCATGACAAATTTTCAAAATTGAAATGAATTGGGGATAGAAGATGAGAAACAGAGGGACCAGCCAACAAGTTATTTTCACAATTCATGTGAAAAATAATGGTAGCTTAAACTAAGAAATAGTAATAGGAAGAGAAAAAAAAGGCAGACAAGATGGTGACATTTTTAGGCATTGAGTTAGCCAGATATTTATGATTAATTGCAATTAAAGAGTAGAGAAGTGGGAAAAGTCAAAATTCATTCAGGTTCTGACTTCTGAGTCTGGGTGGATACTGGTAATATACCTACAGAGAATATATGGAAAGCATCAATTTTGGTGAAAGAGGAATAAATGACTGAGTTTCAGTCATACTGTAAATTCAGGTCTAATATTCAATAGAAATAATAAACTGGAAAAGTTTTCATATAATTTCAGTATAGATAATTTTTTTAATGTGAAAGTGAGTATGTAGCAATGAGAAAATTAGTCTGTACAAAAATCAGTCTGACTTGGAGGGCTGGAATTTTGCATTAACCAAAATAAGAGCCATCAAATATTAGAGTACCTCCATTTCTCCACTCCTTATGGAAAAAAAATACTTGAAACAAAAAAAGATCGTTCTCACAACAATGTCTTCATACAACTAGGGGAAAAGAAATGGGCTGGCTGGCATAATATTTTGCTATAGAAATAAAGATGTAGGCGGCCTGCCCATAGTTACAATTTGTTAACACGCACCTCAGGTTTCTTTCCTTTCTGCAATCCAAATCCTTGCATAAATCTGATGTCTTCTCCTTATAAATCTCATCCACTCCAACCTCATCCCCACAACTGACTTCAGAGAAAAATGGCATGCGTTTAGGGCACTTGGTGAACATAATAGAAGTAATACCAGTGTGTCTCCCCAAGAACAGCAATTTTGGAGGCTTTAAGGCCAGTGAGGCCACAGGGAAGCTGAGCTGGAGACCATTTTGCATCATGAATCATTACCAAAATTGTGAGCTAACTTCTGATTGCAAAATGTTCATTACTGTGATGTTACAACAATCCAAAATGAACACTGCTGGATTCTCAGATGACAGGTGGAACTCACCATTTCTGGCTGAAGACAAGTCAATTTTGCAGTTATTAATTGGGCAAATTTGATGTGGACATAGTTGTTAAATTGATACACGTGGAACCCCACTAGGTTATTATTACAGCGACTTTTTCTCCGGCAGTCAGACTCATTTTGTGATTGGAATTTAGCAGCACATGGAGACCCCCTGTAGGGATCCCTCCCCACCCAGAAACTTTCTGGGATTTAATTAGCTTAATTTACTGAAAGTTTAGCTTTTAGTTTTATGGTAAACAACAGCAATATTAAAACCCTACAGTTTGGCCCCATCCAACATTTCTGGTCTTAACTCTTTACTTACCTTCCTCAAATTCACTCTTCACCTGAAGTGTCCTGCTCACCGCCCTCTGACCCTGGACTGAATTTTCCTCACCCTGCTCTGTCTCTTCTCCTCTCCTGAGCCCTTCAGTCAGCTCAGCATCTTGACTCTTCTTCCTTGTTTGATCTTTGTAGTCTGGAGTGATTCTCACTCTTTCTGAATGCCTATAAAGAGTAAATTGTGGGAAACTTTTGTAAATGGTAACATACTTAACAAATATTTGATACATTATTATAACTCTTAGTGTCTCATAATTCTATTGAAAATTTCAGAGGACCCCAAGACTACCCTCAGTTCAATGATTTTTCCAGAAGGACTCACAGAACTCAGAAAAGCTATTATATTCACAGTTGCAATTTATTGCAGTGAGAGTATATAGATTAACATCAGCAAAAGCAAAATATGCATAAGCCAGAGTCTAGGAGAAACCAGGCACAAGCTTCCCATTATCCTCTCCCTTAGAGTTCTATAGAAAGCACTTAATTCTCCCAGGAACAACGGGTGACAAAGTGTATGAGATACATTGTCAATGAGAGAAGCTCACTAGATCCCTGGCATCCTAGGTGTTATTGGAGACCAGTCACATAGGCACACCACGCTTACATGACTGACTAGGTATTCAGTCTCTGACTTTCTTCCTCACCCCCACCCCCACCCAGAGCTCAAACTGATAGCATGGCCCAGGATCCCAAGAGAACAAAAACAGGCATTCACCATAATGCTCACTGTTAGCAAAAATGATCTGGTGTGGTCCAAGGTTGCAAGAATACAAAGATACTCTTTTCAAGCAGAATATTCTGAAGGTTCAGAGGATGTCTCCCTGGAGCTAGCCAAGGGCCGATCCTTTTACTGGATTGTGCAGGGATTGAGCAAAGCTAGTCCACTGAGTTAACCAACCCTCTACTACACACCTCGGTACCTTATGATTCTTGGGTGTCAGTGTAGAGCAGTACCCACATCTTTTCCTTTATTTTCAGTTGTTATTCAATACATATTTGAGTTTTTGTTGCATTATTATATATCTTCTCTTTATTATACTTCATATATCAAATATATTGTTTATATTTTTTACAGCTTTTCTCTGTAGAGTAACATAAAGAAGGTTGATTCTTGGCTAAATTCTCCTCTTTACCATCATGACATATTTCTATAGCTAGTTCAACTCAGATCATACAGCTAAAGCCATAGAGTGACATTTTCAACAGAGAGTGGGATATGAAATGTTTACAGTGCCCATATGAACTGTAAACTAAAAGAAATAAATTTGAAACCTAAGCTGTCTCTATGAGGCCTGATGAGTCCTCCATCTATTCAGAAATGGGGTTTATGTTGGATGTTGCATATATATTTTGATATTTATGTCAAATGGAAATTATAAAGCACAATTTACACCCATTATAAACAGCCACAGTTAATATTTTTAAAGTAAGAAAAAAATGACCAGAATGACTAGCTTTATGGAAACAATGTGCTTTAGCTAAGAATACCAGTATTGAATAATACCAAACCAACTTCAAAGGGGAGAGTGTCAGAGGTGAGAGCCAGACTAACGTCATGATGAAAGTATGTGACTGGTGTGTGACAGGACAGCTGGGAAACCTGGTCTTCCTACTGGTGTGCTGAACACGGGTCCTGGCAGTTAGGTTGATGCAATTTGTTTAATTCTCTCCAGTGAAATCTAACGTGTCACTTGTCATTCCCTGGCAGTTACAAGTGAGTGGAGGCTGTATTCCCTAGGGTGGGACTGCCTGACCTCTACTAGACTTTATAAAAGAATAAACAAACTTTCATTATTCTAAAGCCACTGAGATTTCAGGCCATTTGTTACTGCAACTAAGGTTAGACCGATCTGGCTGTTGTACGGGGGTCACAGTAACAACTCTGCAGTTAGCAGTGTGACCAAAGGCAAGATACTTCAGCTTTTAGTTTACTGAAGTACAAAGTCCATAGTTTAGACTAGCTCCTTCTAAGGTTTCTCCTAAACATAAATGCTTGTGCAATTGGTTTAAAGCAGGGGCCCTGTAGGTTCCATTCCTGGCTGTGTCACACACTATCTCTGATGTTAACCCCCATTGTCCTTATCCATAAAACAAGAATATTAATGCTTAATGAAGATCATCACTTTTAAAATTGCACACATAAAGCACTTAGCCTGGCATGTAAGAAGAGTTCTAAAATTCAACAATTAATAACTATACCCATAACAATCATAAGCACATTGCTAAAAGAAGTTTACAAATCAACTATAAATGTCATTTTCTAACCATCCTTGACTGGACAATGACACTGTTAATTTTAGTAAGTGCCTTTTATATCCATCATTCTTAAACTTCTTCCAAGAAAAAAATGAGGGCAAAGTTGGCCCCTCCATTATTGTCCTGCAGTCATGTTTGTAATGTCAAAAAATGAGAAAACTTAGTTCACCATAGTTCATAAAACACTTAGAAAATGAAGCAAAAGCAAAGGTTTGCTGGAATGTCCCATAGTGTTGGCACTGGCTTTGATGGTACAGAGAAATAACAAGTTTTTCCCCAGAGTGCTACTCTCAACTATGATACCTAGAGTCAATTTCAATTTCCTTGAATATACGTAAAAATGTCTGGTTTATCTGAACAGGAAGTTCATTGTATATAAGAAGCAAATATGTAAATATTGGTATGCCAATTATATATTACAACCACTTTAAAAATATTTAAATGCTTAACAGCTAGTACGTGAAATGATCTCTGGGCCCCCAGGCATCACTGCACGCACTGTTCTACATCCCCTCTGCATCACAGATGAGACGTCAACACTCCATTTCCTGGAATCCGTAATGATCTAATTGAGCACTTGGGTGACGTTTGGAAGGTGGCAGGAAAGAAGGCAGTAGTCCCTGCTGGCAGAGTGAGCAGGAGCAGAAAGGTAGCAGAGGCGTCTGGAGGAACTCCGGAGAATCCTCCTTCCGAGACCTCAGTTGGAATGCGTACAATAACAACTCTTCCTGACTGATATAGGTAATATTTGTAATATTAGTATGAACCTAAGACTTTCCAGGAAATATATTAGAAATTTAAACAAATTAAAGCCTATTAAAAGATTATAAAATTTTCAACCCTGTCTCTTAAAAACTATTTCAAACTATACTCAAAAATTTTATTGATTGCATCCTGGCTGGTAGCTCAGTTGGTTAGGGTGTTGTCCCAATACAGCAAGATTGTGGGTTCCATCCCCAGTCC
>VMDR010035557.1:0-10731 GCA_007922815.1 Macrotus californicus | reverse complement strand
CTAAGCAAACAACTAGAACAGGAACAGAATCACAGAAATGGAGATCACATGGAGGGTTATCATCAAGGGGGTGGGTGGGGAGAGAGGGGGAAAAGGTACAGGGAATAAGCATAAATGGTAGGTAGAAGATAGACAGGGGGAGGTTAAGAATAGTATAGGAAATGTAGAAGCCAAAGAACTCATATATATGACCCATGGACATAAACTAAAGAGGGGGAGTGTGGGGGGGAAGGGGTGGGAAGATAGAACAACTGCAATAGCATAATCAATAAAATATATTAAATAAAAAAAAAGAATTGTACATCTTCAAAAAGAATTTTCATTGACTCATCAGATTTGTACATTAGGATATGGGTATTATTTTTTCTCTGGCTTTAGGAAGCAAGTTTAACTTAAAAAGACTATAATTTCCCCAGAAGTTAGCACAGAGTCAGGTAGGTGGAATCAATACAGATATCCTCAGCTAGCTATGGGCCTAGCTGTAGGGGCAAATATGTAAAGCTTCTTAATTACTCATTGGAGGTTCTCTGTAATTATGCATTGAATGAGTGAAGGAATGCAGATCTCTTCAGTGCACATTATGTACATGGCCATGGATGGTGTTGTATGAAGAGAAATGAGGAGAGTAGGAGAGTTGTACTTATTCTCTTATTGTCTGTGTACTCTGTGTATGGAACCAAGCTAATTTCACGGGATACTAGGAGACATAAGATGCCATGTCTGTCCTTGATAGACTTGCATTCTAGTTGTAAAGACCAACAAAGATGAAATAATAAATAGCAATAAGATAAACTGTGTGATCAGTACTACATGAGTGACACATATAGACAATAAATAATTTTGGGTTCATAGGAGAGTGTACTCACTAAATCCAGGAGTGAACTTCAAAGTGTGAATTGTACTTAGACAAGTGGACAAGAAAGGAAAGCAATTAGAGAAATATCACCAAAAAGTGGTATAAAGGATGCCAGTAAACCAGTCAGGCAGGTTGGCAGAGTCTCATGTGGATGGGTAATACCTTATTAGGATTTTATAGGATCTGGTCCTCAGTTTTACACGTCCAGAAAACTCCCATGTTTTCCTACTCCAGAGTAAACATGTTCTCAAAGAGTTAATTCTGCTAACCAAATCTACAAGAAACAAAGATGCAAATTGAAAAGATAATTTATTTATTTATAATGTCACCTCTCAGAGACTGGGATGATTGAGTCAGGTATCCCAGGGGTCCCCAACCACTGGGCTGCAGACCAGTACCGGTCTGTGGCCTGTTAGGAACCTGGTGCACAGCAGATGAGCAGCCCTGCTGGCGAGCAAGTGCAGCTTGCAGCCTGAGCTCCGCCTCCTGTCTCCATCCCTCCTTCCATGGACAAATTGTCTGCCATGAAACCAGTCCCAGGTGCCAAAAATGTTGGGGACCACCGTGGTATCCAATCAGAGTAGCTGGGAAGTTGGATTAGTAATTAGAATATTACCTGGTGAGCGTAGAATTAAAACAAAGGACGCTTCTCTTTTTGTTTTGAATGAGGATCTGCTCCAGGAGAAACTTTATAAATATGATCAATGTGGAGAAGAATTCAGAAAAAAAATCAAATTTTTAGAGACAGTAGCAAGCCAACTATTATTTGTTACGTCCACAGCCAACACTACACGTCATTTAAATAAAAGTTTAAATCAGGGGTGTCAAACTCATTTTCACTGGGGGGCTACATCAGTCTTGTGGTTGCCTTCAAAGGGCCGAAATAATTTTGGGACTGTATAAATGTAACTAGTCCTTAACAGTTAAGGAGTTGAAATTACATTCAGCCCTTTGAAGGCAACTGAGAGGCTGATGTGGCCCCTGGTGAGAATGAGTTTGACACCCCAATCTAAATTATAATTCTTTTCAAATTTATATTTCTTTCAGTTTTTGCAAGGCTTTTGACATATTCACTTCTTAGTATTCACTGATCTGAGTCTAGTTTTGAAAGAAACCAGGAGATAAGGAAGTATCCCATCTTTAGTTTCAGTTTCCAATGCTATTGGTTAATCTTTAAGCCTCTAAATGTGGTATCAGGTCAAAAGAAAGAATCTGCCCTGACAGACTTGTTATAGACCCAGGGGAAAAGAAAATGCTTTCTGAGAAACTAATGTGCTTAGAAGAAATTTCCTAAAGAGTGACAGGAAGAGTTCAGTGATTTCTGCAGACAGGGAATGTCCTAAGCTGATATATAATAATTCTCCTTGGAAGGTATGGGAGAGGAGGACAAAGGTTTCCCTTTCATAGTTTAGACTGAGCTTCCACAAGATTCACTTAGCTCACAGTGCCTAGTAATAATACTGGTTACATACTTTTGAATTAACCCTTCACAGCCAGTCTGAGCAAAGGCCACAGTGGGTGGTGGATACTTAACAGTCATAATTCTTGGGAGAGCTGAGACTAGCTTCCTTTGGGTGCATTTTAGATTATGCAGTACTTTGTTTTCCTCACGCTTGATGGGATGATAAGGAGGGCTGGGAATCTAGAGATTTAGTTTATAGATCTGTTTCTCAATTGCTCAGTGATCTTGGACAAATTCTTCCGCCTGTTTATACTTCAGTTTTCTTATCTTCAAATGAGCATTATACCTAATCCATCCACCTTCCTCGTTGCTGTAAAGATGACAGGAGATTACAGATGTATTTTAACAAGTCTAAGTGAATTTTTCACCAGCTAACATTTCACAAACATAGCCAGCTCTCTGGCCAAATTTCAGCTTATCTCCTAGGTGCAACAAATAATATTTTCTCTCTAGATGATGTAATTATTCATGTGGTAGGATACTTCTGTTAGTTTAGAGCGGTCACTAGCTAAGGCTTGACTTTCCTAGTAGAACTGAGGGTTGACATATGCAGCATTTACTTTTTAAAAAAATTTTTAAAAATTTTTGAAAATTAATTTTCAATTACAGTAGAGTCTAAAGAACAAAATAAACAAACAAAATAGGAACACTCATAGGTACAGAAAACAGTCTGACAGTTGCCAGTAGGAGGGGGTTGAGAGACTGGATGAAAAAGGTGGAGAGATTAAGAAGTACAGTTGGTAGTTACAAAACAGTCACAGGGATGTAAAGTCCAACATAGTCAGTAATATGTAATAACTATGGATGGTGCCAAGCGCGTAATTGAAATAAATGGGGGAACACTTCGTAAAGTATGTGATTGTCTAACCACTATGCTGTACACCTGAAGCTAATACAAAATGATATTAAAAGCAACATTTACTCTTAGGAAAGGACTTACTTAGGTAGCCTAGCTTATCTATGATAAACAGAAGCACACTGTGAATTTACAAAACAAGAATACCCATTTTTTACTTCTTTTCATTGTACTGTAGGTCCTAGCCTGAAAAATAAAGCAAAAAAAATTAAAGCCATAAGAATTGGAAAGGAAGAAATAAAATTTTGCAGAAAAATTTGCATAGAAAGCCCAAAAGAATTTACCAAGTTTTAGAAATAATAGCAGAATTTATTAAAGTGGGTGGATAGAAGGTCAATGTATTATACTTCCTACATCAGTAACAAATATAAATTATCTTTTAGATATAAATTATCTTTACAGTAGCAACAATAAATACTTAAAAACAAAATACTTAGCAATAAAGGTAACAGAAGCAAGCGAGACTTCTTTGCAGAAAATGTCGATGAATTTTTCTAAAATAATAAGTAAAATAATGTTGAGATTAAATACAGAATGGTTATCCATTTGATTAAACTCAGCAAAGCTAACTATTTTGTTTAGGTATGTGTATGTAAATAAAACTGTTTTTTAAAAGCGAGGTAGTGATATTTGTACAACAATGTGAATGTACTTAATGCCACTGAACTATACACTTAACAATGGTAAGGTAGGGCCTGGTCAGGTAGCTCAGCTGATTCTGATACAGAGATCTGATCAGATCGCTGGGGAAGAGTAGGGAGAGGTTGCCTGAGGCAATGACAGTCTAGGATGGGATTGGTTGAGAAACTGAACACCTCTGGAGTACATGGATTTATGACCCAGAAGATTTAAAATAAAAGGAGGACAGAGACTGGCCCTTGGGCTCTCTCTTCCTAGAGGATGCCTGGGTGATCATGACGCAGCCACCCGCATTTCCCAGAGGATGGTATTTTTGATGAGAGAAGAATCTCCGGGTGCAGCCTAGGATCAGTCTGGCCTGGCAGCGGGTGACAGAGTTATTCTTCTTTGGATGTTCTGGAGGGGGTGGGCCACTGAGGCAGAACTCTGCCATCCTTTCAAAATTGTGTACCTTTGTATCTTATGTTGTTTTAGTTTGTAAACTAATCCTCTAGAAGAAAGATAATTAAAAACCAACAGGGAATGATAGGGGAACTCAGGAGTTTAAGAGTTTAGCCCTAATTGATAGGCTTAAGTGATTAAAACTATAAGGAGTTAAAGATTTTAGCCTTAATCAATAGACTTAAGTGACTAATGCATGTGGAAAGCTATTATTTCAAGATCATGTAGCTTTTGAATAAAGACTCCTTTCCTTTATCACCAAATGTTAGTCTCCAGAATTTTGCATAGAGGATGGTGGCAAGCAGCAGGACCCCACTTGCTGTGTGTAACAGAGTGTGGTCCCAATATGCCAAGGTTGCGGGTTCAATCCCTGATCAGAGTACATACAACAATTAGCCAATGAATGCACAAATAAGTTGAACAACAAATCAGTGTTTCTCTTCTTTCTCCCTTTCTCTTCCCATCTCCCCCTTCCTCTCTCTCTAAAATCAATCAATTAAAAATGGTTAAGATAGTAAAATGTTAGGTTATGTGTATTTTATGTAAGGGAATAATAAACACAGAATTTATGATAATGATTATTTTGGGGTTGGAGGAGCAAGGACATGGGATAGGGAAGGGGCACAGCTATGTTTTAAGTTACTGTAATATTCTAGTTCTTGATTTTGGGGTGGTGAGGTCATAGATCATTATATTGTATTATAAATATATAAATATATGCATGCATGGATCAGAGATGGCAGTGTAAGTGTATCATCAACTAAAATGATGGTTAATCCAAATCTGTATACCAAAGGTTCATTAAAATTAATTTACTATAAAATCCTCATTTCAAAGAAATAGTACAAGTGAACTTTAACTTCCTGGTTCTTCCTTTGGAGAGGTGCCAAAGAAATGTGGCATAATTATGCCACTACTTTTCTGAGTCACTTTTTATTTTAATAAGAAATATTGGGTGTTTCCAAGAATCTTTATTAAATTATAGCAATATTTTGGCTTAACAGAGTGATGGATAAATTTAAATCAATCTGCTATTCAGAGAGGGTCACTGAATTGTTAATCCAGGGATCAAAGAACTGAAAGGAGAGAGATGGATAGATTATGGTCAGTGAATTAAATTGAATAGATTAAGTGGGTGGTAAGAGATAAAACAGAGAAGGGAGAAGGAGGTGGAAACTGGTTTCCTTCCCGGCCCCCCTCCGTTTCTCCTTCCTTCCTGCCTTCCTGCCTTCCTCATTCATTCTCTCTTTCTCTCCTTTCTTTCACTCTTATTTCTCTCTCCTTCTCTTTTCTGTCTCTTTCTTCATGTCACCAGTAGGACAGGATGACTATGGATTAAGATATATTGACAAATCCCAATATAAGGGGTCTCAAGTTATGCATGGTTCTTGATACAAAGAGTTTGGAGAATAGGTGCTTTCCATATTAACTGCCTGCACAAACTGCTTAGTATTAGAATTTATTTTATTAAAAATAATATATTAAAATTACTATATGCTTTTTGTGCTAGGCTGTGCTTTTTAAAAAATCATGTTTAATTTTAACAACCACTCTATAAGGTGTGCCTATGTTTTAATAAGCTAAAATGGTATTTCATAGCAAGGTTCAAATTCAGGTAGTCTAAATTCAGAGCCTCTTAACCACTCTACTACCTCTCTGAGTTGCTTTTGTTATCAGACTCAATTGACAAAATCTGTGGCACCAATCAGCAATCAGGGCACCTGGTCCTCTTAGATTTGTAGCATCAGTTGACCCTTAAAAAGGAGCAGATCCTCCTGCTGAATCTTCATGATCAGGATCAAGAGTAGTGTGTATCAGACAAGGACTTGGAAGGAAACAGAGAGTATATTCAGCTGACATTTTGAAAAGAGTCTTTTTTTATCCTAATCCAAGAACATGTTTATTAACTTGAGAGAGGGGTAGGGGGAGAGAGAGAGAGAGAGAGAAGCATCAATGCGTGACAGAAACATAGATCAGTTGCTTCTTGTACACTCCCTATAATGGGGACTGAACCCACAACCCAGGCATGTGTTCTCACCAGGAATCAAACCCATAACCTTTCAGTTTATGGGAAAACACTCCAACCATCTGATCCACACTGGCCAGGACTGAAAAGAATTTAATGACAGTTTTACTTACAGAAGTGTGGACAAGATGAAAGGAACCAACAAGGGATGTTGAGGATATCCAGCAGGAAGCTATTATGATTTCTTTTTTTTTCCTCCCCTCTCAACCTTGATCCTACCCCACTTTGGCTTTGTCCATGTGTCTTTTATACATGTTCTTTGATGACCCTACCCCCTACCCCCAGTTATCTCCTCCCACCTCCCCTCTGGTTACTGTCAGTTTGTTCTTTATTTCAATATCTCTGGTTATATTTTGCTTGCTTGTTTGTTCTGTTGATTAGGTTCCACTTGTAGGTGAAATCATATGGTATTTGTCCCTCACCACCTGGCTTATTTCACTTAGCATAATGTTCTCCAGTTTCATCCATGCTATTGTGAAGGGTAGGAGCTCCTTCTTTCTTTCTGCTGAGTAGTATTCCATCATGGAAATGTACCACAGTTTTTTGATCCACTCATTTACTGATGGGCACTTAGGTTGCTTCCAGCACTTGGCTATTGTAAATTGTGCTGCTATGAACATTGGGGTGCATAGGTTCTTATGGATTGGTGTTTTAGTATTCTTAGGGTATAATCCCAGCAATGGAATTGCAGGGTCAGAAGGCAATTCCATTTTTAGTTTTCTGAGGAAATTCCATACTGTTTTCCATTGTCTGCACCAGTCTGCATTCCCACCAACAGTGTACTAGGGTTCCCTTTTCTCTATAACCTCTCCACCTCTTGTTGTTTGTTGATTTGTTTATGATGGCCATTCTCACCAGTGTGAAGTGGTATCTCATTGTGGTTTTAATTTGCATCTCTCTGATGGCTAATGATGCTGAGCATCCTTTCATATGTCTCTGGGCCCTCTGTATGTCCTCCTTGGAGAAGTGTCTGTTCAGGTCCTTTGCTCATTTTTTAATTGGATTGTTTATCTTCCTGGAGTGGAGTCATATAAATTCTTAATATATTTTGGAGATCAAACCCTTGTCCAAGTTATCATTTGTAAACATATTTTCTCATATGGTTGTCTCCCTTTTAATTTTGCTGATGTTTTCTTTAGCCATGCAGAAGCTTTTTATTTTGATGAAGTCTCATTTGTTTATTTTTTCCTTTATGTCCCTTGCTCTAGGGGACATATATGTGAAAATATTATTATGATTTCCTAGAAAGAGGAAAGATAAAGCAAAGTGTTACTGTAACCAAGTGATAAGCCCATTACATATTAAATAACATTTTTATGAAAAATAACTGTATTCTATAGAAAATAATTTAGTGAAAAGAGTAGCAGGCTTAATAGAAGATAGCTAGACTTGTACCTACTACTGCATTTAATTTCTTGCTATTATGTGTCATGTAGGCTCTGGGAAACTTGTGAGAAAATGTGAATAAAAAGGACCGTTAACATCTTAATATTATTATGAAAATAGTTTTGACTGTATCAACTTCCTGAAAGTGTCTCAGGGAGCCTTGGGGTTAGGGGGAGGAGTGTCACACCTTGAGAACTGCTGCCATATAATATAATAAATATAATATATAATATAATATAACCTGTGTACATTCAGTGCTTTCATACTTGTTACACACTGAACATTTAAGATTACTACCACAAAGCACATGTATGATACTCAGCGGTTATTTTACTAGAGACTTCAGTACAAAAATAAGCAAAAAGTACAACAGTAATGACAAAAGAAATTAATGAAAATATATAAATGATTCACAAGGCTATCACTACGATAAATTAGAAAACCACAGGAATTTCAAGTACCTACAAATGTTCTAAGAGTATTGTTCAACACATCACATGCCAACTACACAAATGTGAAGATCACTTACTATGTAACGAGAAGAACACTTTGTGCAGAATCTTGTGTAAACCTTTTGGTTTCTGGTGCTTTAGGCACCAAAAATCCTAAGTTTACTAACAAGTATTGAGTACCTGTCAGGGTATTATTCCAGGGGCACCACAGGATTTATAGCCAAGGAGAGAGGGGTGGAGGGGAGGGGGAGAGAGGGGGGGGGTGTGGATTTGTTGGTGGATGGAAACTTATTAAGGGGTAAGGTAATTTTTGCTAAACTGATGTAACAGGATTCTTGTCAAAGGCAAGCAAAAGTAATTAGATTTCACTGGAGGATGGTGGGAGATGAGGAATTTGACTAGATATAGAGAATGATCAGATATCAGGGGTGGGGGATTCTTGCTAAAATTTAATTCTGCAAGCATGAACACAGGAACCCAAAGATCAAGACCTTTTTGAGAAAAAGAGGAGCGAGCTAAAGCTTGATCAAGGAAAGTCTTTATCAAAGGTTCCTTTGGAGCACTGTTGGAGGGTGGGAGACTGAGGCAAGGAGACTAAGGTGACTCTTACAGTAGTCTGGCTAAGAGCCAACTAGGGCCTGAACTAAAACTTTAACCACAGCGATAGGAAAGGAAGGGTTGAATTAAAGAAATTGAATGTGATATGGATTATATACTGAGTATAAATGGCAAAAGATTTCTAGTCTTTGCTCTGCTTCCTACTTTTTAATGCTTGGAATGGAATATCTGTGTGTGTACATGCATGTACATGTATAAATATATTTGTTGTTGTTGTATTGACATATATATTAAAGGCAATTTAGATGATTTTATTTTTGGAAACTTGTGACAACTTGGAGTGTGAGAAACCAGAGCAGGTAGGGCATAAGCATACATGGCTTTGTGGAAGAGAGGCTCAGTGTCAAAGTAGAGGCAGAGGTGGGGGCAGCCCTGGTCTTATTTTGGAATTGCTGTAGATAACAGAGATGAACAGATGAACGTACCTTGAAACAGAGTGCTGTTTCTGAACTCATGCATTTGGGAGGACTTTTTATAAATATAGCATACTTAGTCATTTGGGGAAGAGAACACTATATAAAAGAAAGTGTGTTTTGGTATATGTTTCGGTATGGTGCATTCCCCCTTCACTCCCATACATCAGATTTAAATAAAATAAATATGACTTTTATGACTATTTTGTTTCATTTTTAATCAAAAGCTTTAAAGTCTAGTTTTAATTGATTCATTGTTAGCTGTCTATTTTGGGGAGGATGAATCTTCAGTGTGTAGTTCAGTATGATGTAGTTCAATAGTGCATGTTATCCCATATTTTAGATTATTTATTTTCCTTCAAGCTCTTAATGATAATTTATCTTTGTGAACAATTTAAGGAAGAATCTAAATTAGGATTTATGGGAAATTATGTAAAGTCTGTAGTAGTTCACCTCAGGGTATTTGTCTATGCACTACCAGTTTATTGAGCTGTACCAAGCAACTGCATCTGCCTTTATGGTGCCAGGATTTCCAGGAAGTGCAGTTACCCTTACTTGGTACTTAAGTCAAACTATAATTCCAGTGTACACAGTTATCTCAGTCTCTGATAAAATCTGCAGACAAGGCCAGGAGAAGCCACTAACATTGCTTTGGCACCCCTGCCCCCACTCTACCTCCCAGTAATCCAAACAGTTGTGTGTGAGAGTGTACTATTTATAATCCACAGAATGAGTTGACTGCATGATAAAGATTCATATATTTGAGACTTCTGGCCAAGATGGAGGCGTAGGTAAACACCCTGTGCCTCCTCGCACAACCAAAAGAAGGACAACAACAAATTTTAAAACAAAAAACAACCAGAACTGACAGAAAATCGAACCGTATGGAAGACCGACAACCAAGAAATTAAGAAACATACATCCAGACCGGTAGGAGGGGCGGAGAGGACTCACGTGGCGGGGCGGCGGCTGGCGGATCCGGGAAAGGCGCGGCTGGCCGGGAGAGCTGGCGGCTGCGGCCCGGGCGTCCCACTCCCTCATGAGGATAAACGGGGAGGAACGGCTCGGGAGCGGGACGGACCCCAAGGCCCAGAGTTCCGGCGCCGGGAGGTGAAGCCTCAAAGCCTCTGATTGAAAACTCCTGTGGGGGTTGAGGCGGCGGCAGCGGGAAAAACTCCCGGCCTCACAGGAGAGCTCATTGGAGAGACCCGAAGGGTCCTGGAGCATACACAGCCCTCCCACTGGGGATCGACACTGGAGCCAGTACCAGAGGGGCCCCATTGAACTGTGAGTAGTGCGGAAAGTGACTGGTAACCGGCAGGGAGCGGAGCGGCCGCCATTGTTCCCTCTCGGACCCCTCCCCCACAAACAGCGTCACAACGTAGCGACGTGGCCGCCCTGCCCTGGTGAACACCTAAGGCTACGCCCCTTACTACGTAACAGGCGCGCCAAGACAACAAAAATGGCCCAAATGAAAGAACAGATCAAAGCTCCAGAAAAAATACAACTAAGCGACGAAGAGATAGCCAACCTATCAGATGCACAGTTCAAAACACTGGTAATCAGGATGCTCACAGACTTG